>WYDF02064458.1:0-11653 GCA_009867245.2 Adranes taylori
GCAAATGAGCCCTATTTTACGGCACCACATTAAATAGCCCCGTTCCGATGAAAGTTAAAAAATAAAATTTAGGGTACAAGACCCAGGGACTTCAATTTTGCGCAAAGTGGACGCGGGAAAAGTGACTCAATAACGGCAATGGGGAAAATGTAAGTCAAAAACTGCAGCAGGCCGCGCCAAAGCGGGACCTCATAAATGTCCGCGTCGTAGGTAAGTATGGGGACCAAAGAATTAATGGGTAAGCGAATTCACTAGGCCAAGGCACGGCATACTGCTTGCCCTCGGACAGCGGAGCTGCTCGTCGCGCCTTAGATTAATACTGGGAAAAAGTGAGTCAAGACCCGCGGTAGGCCGCGGAAAACTGAACAGCGAAGCGCCGATGTCAAATATGGGAACCGGGAGATTCAGGGTAGTCGATTTATAGGGTAGGCGATTTATAGTTTAGCTTAATTTTGATTAATTTACCCTAAAAACCGATTGTGCTAATTGAATTTAATAGACGAGTTATACGGTGACAGTCAAAATTAAAAGATTCAATTTTTGTTTTATGTAAGATAAAACAAAACGTAGGACTTCCAGTATATGAAAGATCAGCTTTGATTATGATCACGTTCACGAATTTTTGTTGAAAACAAATTGTTTTAAAAATATAATGCGACCTAATTTATTCAATATAATATTTTTGCAAGTTGAATTACAAATTTACCAAAATTTGGTAATTTATTCTTTGGAATTCTAATTTGTTTTACGTAGGTTTCTTATGTCCAAGTCTATTTGATTCATCTTTTTGCTGGTCAGGTTTTGGGTTTTTCGGTTTCGAATTTTATTATTCGCGCAAAGGCAATGGTCCATTGTCAACTATTTTTAGTAATTGAAACCTAAGAATAGAATTGCTGTTTCGAAAAACCATGATATGGCCATTTACATTAGTTCCTTCACAAATACATTAAGTGGTATTTTTCAAAAACGATTCATTTATAATTACAGCTGATTCCACTAATCATTAAACTCATTCGAAATAAATATTTTTCGGTTTCGGCGACTATAAAATAATTCGCTCTGACTGTAAGGAACCCGGTCAGCTGTTGCTTATTAGTAAGTATATATACAGTACGCGACATCATCGTTGTAAGAAAGATGCCTGTTTAACCGACCAAATAAAAAATTAAATGTATAAATTTGCGAGATGAGCAGCAAATAGGCGATAGATGAACGTAGACTTTGTTAGTATAGATCCAACTGTTTATATGTATCTATATGTTTCTTGGCAAATCTGTATAGTAGTGTCTAGTGTTTGGCTTAGACCCAAGCCGCTAAACTTGGTGATCCTTTCGTCTCAAACCTATCGATATTTATAGCGTTCAAAATGCTGCACATAAAATAAATATTTTTGCGCGCGTTTGGAAAATTTTTGTACGTATTTATAATAACGTAATACAAGGAATCCCAAAACCTTAGAACAATTCTATTATCTGCTTAAAAATAGGCAATCTAAATAAAAATGTCGAAGAGTGTGTCGTTCATTCCGCTTGAAAATAGCTGTCGATGTCATAATCCTCACTGAAATATGGATAATCAAAAATATTCATAGTTTTCACAATTAATTCTTCCTCCACATCAATTCAGATTCAAAATAAAAAAAGGAGATATCCGATTTTAATTCATAACTACGTCAGAAGTAACACAGTAAATGGCGGTGCTACGAAAAGCGCCAGAAATCCATCGGCATCTTCTTAGATCCAAAGACCTACGATATGGTGTGGCACGACGATCTGTTGCAGAAAATGTGGAAATTGGAATTTCTGAAAGAAATCACAGCTATAGCGAAATCCTTTCTAGATGGCAGAATTTTCCGAGTAATCGAAGCGTACTTTAATATTCATTCCAAGAGAAGCAAAAGAATGACTCTCACTAACACCGACACTATACAACATTTTCGTACAGGTATGCTTAAAGCAAGCCGAAAGAAACAATCCAACGAAAGCAACAATCCAATTTTATAATTTGTTGATGACACTGATGTTGTTTCGTCACGCCATAGAGATGCATTTTTGATAAAAAAACTGAATTGGGGAAAAACATACTTAGCAGAGCAGTAAAAACCAGACAAACAGTTTTTAGCCAAAGAGACTAATCAAGTGCTACTGATTACCCTCTTTATCTTTGATATAGGATTCATGCCTTGAGATTTTTTTCTAGTGTTTGGTCTTTTTTAGTCTTGGTGTAGTCTTTTCTAAAAAAGTTTTTCTTGAGAAATTTAAAGAAAGCTTTCCGTGGAGGTGCGATTTTTCGGTGTAGTCCTCCGAACATACATCCGTCTGTAAGGTAGGCAGGTGCAGACGCTAATTCCGTAAAACTTTTTTTTTCACTTTTTTTATAATATGGCGGAAATGAGCCATTTTTTTCGCACCAAATACTTTCAAAAATTTTGTGTTAAAACTGGGAGGCTAAAATTTTGCATACATATAGTACCTTGTATTCTGCGTAAAAAAAAGTCCCACGTTGCCAAGTCTTACAAAACGCAACAATGCCTCGTTCAAAGTTTTTCAAACTTTTCAATATATTTTAGGAACTATAAAAGATAGGACGTTCAAATAAACTTTATTGTATAGGCTGCCTAAAGCCCCTTCGATTTGATTGTTAAACATTTTTTCTAAAATTAAAATTTAACATTTATACAGGTGTTCATTTTCTGTGGCCATTTTTTCAAAAACTAGACGGGTAAAGTTGATTAAATATTTGTGTAGAAAGTTCCTTTAATACTAAAGGGATATGCAAAAATTAAAAAATCTCACACTCAATGAGAGTAATGTGACCTTCAAGAAAAAGTGTACTACCCTATATATCTTTGCATAAAAGTTGGAAAAATAAAACTTTGGAAACTTATGTAAGACTAAGGGACATCAATTTTGGCTTGCTGAACAATTGAATATACTAAACCGATTTTGAGCAATACAAATTTTCAAACACTTTCTTGTAACATCCTGTATATTTTTATACATTTTCATAGCTCTTGTGATTCTATTTACAACGATGTCACATATGATGGGTCTAACTCTAATAGTTCCAAAGAAATGACCTTTAATAAATTAAAACTTTACCATTTGTCGCTATGGCAACCAATATTCAACATATTTATATATATATATATATATATGTATATATATGTTATAGATATATATATCCGTAATACCTAAACGATTGTTTTCCTAGCGAATTTTCTAAGTTAGGCAACGTTGAGGAAAAAAAATCTTTTGCGTTTTATGAGATTTATAAGACGGTGCTTCTATAATATAATAAATGTTGTTATCAGGCGGATCCACATTACAATTTTGGGAAGGGTTCGAAATGATCATTTTAATCAGTGATTTAGCTTTAAAACTAGGAGGCTAATATTTTGCTTGCTTATCATATCTTGTATTTTGCTTCGAATAAACTTAGCTCTATGCATCAAAAGTCAACTTTTAAAGTTTAACTAACTTTTTGATATATTTCAGAAACAATAAAAGACAGGACATCCGAATAAACTTTATTGTATAGACTACCTACAGCTCCTCCGATTTTATTTCAAACATTTTTTCTCAATTCACAATTTAACACGTATACAGGGTGTTTTTTTTGTTTTACAAACTTTGCGGTCCATTTTCTCGAAAGCAGTTGTAATAATTTCCTTATTAGGTAATAATTTACTATAATTTGAATCTCATTATTATGTTTATTATTGTTATTACTTGCACTCTTACTCAAACGTTTAACTCCTGAATCAATGGATTTTCCAGCTGATTATTGCATGCCACATTTTGCGATATAGACATTTAGAATATATTATAATATGTTGACAATTATCGCGCAAAGTCAGGTTGTTCCCTCGTAACCTATCCTTAATAAACAGTGTACATGCATTTCTATCAAACAACACCCATTCACATTGACAATCATTAATTATTACATCATTCATCCCTGCAATTTTGTTAAATTCCTTCATTTGCACAATTCTCAAACTGGTCGCTCATTTCGGCTTGTCTAAAAACTCTACGACATGGTGTATTTAACTCCTCATCAGAGTTATCCAGAACAACATTAGGAACTGATTCATGATCTAAATCCCCTTGGAACAATGGAGCTGGCTTTCTGAGATTGTGCTCTCTTAAGAATGTGTATATTAGCGTCCTTTATACATAATTCTTTTTGCCCAGCGCTAGCAAATTTAATTCGACGAAGATTATCTGCTACTACATTTCAGCATCTTCTTCATCTTTTATATTTTATTAGCAAAATTCGCGTTGCGTAATAAATTTTTACGGTGAAATCAATAAGGCGAGCATTTTACTTAATACATAGTTAACACTTATATATTTAGCAACGATAAATAATGTAATGAGTCAATGAAAGTTGAAGAGTGAATCGTTAATGAAAGTTCATTAAGTAACATTGAACTAAACCGAACATTCACTTCATATAAAGAATGTTCATGTATGCTATGGAAATAATAATATGTTATACATAAACCCTCATTATACCTTGAAACAAATGAAATGTTTATAAAATTAGCATGAAAAGTAATATGATATAACAAATTAATAGAAGACTATGAATCCAATATTAAACTTACATGCGTACGGGAATTACAGGAATAATTTCACGATAGGCAATCCTGACTGGCGTACAAGCACAAGAATGTTGTACGTAAAATGGATGGGACAAAAGATCTCTGCACTTCATCAGAAGCTTTCACATGTCAAGAAAACAAAAAAATGGATCGAATGAAATTGTGCCCTACATGTAAATTGTCAAACATTACAATAGCCACATGGTATACGTTGATAAGCGGATATGTTCGTCTATCTTTTCAATGTAAAGCGAACATCGGAGAAATAGTGGCAGTACTTTCTATTATGTATTTCCTTGATTTAAATGTTTCAAATTCTTTTATTATTTACCAGAATCGTCAATCACGTTTCGTGATATTTCAAAGAGCTGATAGGATCCAAAAGAAAAGGAAGGCTATCTGTAGAGAAATTAGTCAATAAAAACGAGGTTATTGCCCTCCTTGAAACGAGGTTGGATAAATGTGCTCACCTGCCAGTGCATGACACCAAAGTTCGATACGTTAATTACAGTACACGTACAAATCCCCACAGAACATGTTGGCATTGTTTATAATATAACGTAGGACTCCTGTTATCGGCTGAACAGTCTCAGCGAAAAGAGACAAATGAAAAGAAAACAATTATGTAATTAAAGACGATTAATTAATCCTACGAAATCTATCAGCATTAGACAATATGTTAATTAAATACGGATAACGTCTATCGGCCTTTTTTGGTGATTTCTTCGCGGTATATAAAGGTATGTTAGAAATCTATAAACACCTACAGATTTGCGACATGCATGGTCATATATTAAAGGAAAAATAGACATTAATGTCCAAATTCATCACAATGGTTTATGGATGCGTCTATTTCGTTTTCTATGCACAGACATCTGTCTTAATAATTCGTCGCAAGTTTTTTAAAGACTTATACACACATATACGCTGAACAAAATAAAACTATATATGTGTATGCTCTAGTTGCAAATTTTGAAGAGAGATTTCCTTATCTCATAACTGTTCTTTTTAATGGCTTTCTATTTCCGACCGACACGTTTGATTGCCTAACGAACTTTTTTATTTACTTTGAAAAAGCGTTATTATTATGAGCTCTTGGTCATATAAAGTTATCTACCACTATTTTCAATACTTAAGAAGTTTATATATCCCAAGAATTGGATATAAAAGTGACCACGCAGCCTAATATCTTTGAGATGCAGGTTGAAAGTTGTGTTCCACACTACTGGGCGATCTAATTCGCGCATTTCGTTGACATAAGTTTCAATGGACGCCCAAAATCGTCCAGTTGGCGGCTCTGAGCTTGTGCGACCCGTGCGGCCTCATAGACCGACACTGTGAGAGGGCACCAAATCTAGAAAAAAATAATATTGTCGCAACAGATGGTTTTAGCTAAAAAACTTAGGAGTTTCAACAAAACCAGGAGTTTGTCTGTTGTCTTCAGTTATGACACTTGGTTCAATTCAAAATTAATCTGATCAACAAAGTGTTACAAAAACAACAATTAGACATTTCGCTACATACAATACATAAGAAGAGGGTTTTTCAATACATAAGAAGTTTATATACCCCAAGAATTGGATATAGAAGTGACCACGCAGCCTAACATCTTTGAGATGCAGGTTGAAAGTTGTATTTCACACTACTAGGTGATCTAATTCGCGCATTTTGTTGACATAAGTTTCAATGAACGCCCAAAACCGTCCAGTTGGCGGCTCTGAGCTTGTGCGACCCATGCGGCCTCACAGACCGACACTTTGAGAGGGCACCAAGTGACCACGCAGCCTAACATCTTTGAAATGCAGGTTGAAAGTTGTGTTCCACACTACTGGGTGATTTAATTCGCGCATTGACTATTGACTACGAGTTTCGGGACGAACCTTATTTTGATGGAATGGAAGCATTTAAGAGAAACTTCTACTTCTACATACTTGATCAAACGATTTCTTCTTTGAGGGAAAGATTTAGTCAACTTCATCAACACCACAATATTTTTGGTTTCATGTATAAAATTGAAAGCGAGGAAAAAGAAGCACTTTTGAAAATGTCTCGACTTACATTGTCTTAACAGACGGAAGTCATGCCGACATAGATGGTTTTCAGCTTTACCAAGAATTGTAGATCATTATAACTATCTTACTGAAAAACTGTCTAGGGCGACCAATCAAAATATTGAAGTATTTATTATCCTCTTGTTTAAATGACAACTTTCCAAATTTGTATGTGGTCCTCAGAATTGCCCTCACTGTTGCCTCAGGAGAACAAAATTTTTCAGAACCTAAATTAATCAAGAATTACCCTGGAAGATCAGCTATTTCACAAGAACAGTTGGTTGGTTTTTCGTTGATCTCAATGGAATATCAGATATTCCAAAAGATAAATATAGATCAAATATTCAAAGACTTTGCTGAAAGAAAAGCAGGCAAAGTTTTACCGTAGTTCTTTGTTGGTACATATGTTTCATTGTCTCTGTACTTATTATAAACTTTATAAACTAGATGATAACCCGTCGTAAAACGACTATCCATTACCCGGTCATATTTTATTTAAATGTAATTACAACATTTGACATTTAATTTCACATATTAAATGGCACAAGAAAAATGACAATGAACATAAATAAAAATAATCAATTCTCTTCAATCATGTCGTTGTTCAGGCAAATCAGAATACTACTCCTCCTCCATAATCCGGAAATACAGTGTTTCGATTCATGTTGATTGGCCCATTCTACTTCAGTTCTACACCATCTGCACCAATGCAGTGTTCCATGCGATACCATCGTCGATTGCACAACCACATCAGGTTGATTTAGATTTCATGTACCCTGGAACTTATTTTTTAACACCATTGGAGAAACTAACATTGTTTTAAGAAAGGTTACCTCGATATGAAGCCAATAGATGTTTATATATCAAATAAAAAGCGTTCCAGACAGATGGACAGACAGACGGACAGACAAAACTAGACGTTTATATATAAGTATTTTTCAGATCCAAAATGATCAAGTAATTTTTCTGATATTTATACCAATATCAGTAATAGAATAGTGAAGCAGGCAATATTCTACAGAATAGCCATTGATATGGGATATATTAGAGATGGGATAAGTGAGTTGTGTCTCGAACGGGTAAATATTTTATTTCGAGCCACCTCTGTAACCGTGCCTTCGATACAACCGTGAGATAGCCGACAGCAAAGAATTTAATGGAGAAGTCACGATCAACGAGTCAACGTTACACCGGGCCAACATTGCCAAGCGAAGCAATCAAGTCGTCTCCAACAACCAGATCGTCTCGATTTGCTCGCACCACGCAACAACGTATTCCACACGCATTACGACGCATTACCATTCCACGTCTCCAAGCCTGCTGGACGATTCCTTCATCTTCATAAACAGCAAACACGAGCCACGCCAATCTAATCCGATCAGCACCATCGTCAATGCATCCGAACTTTCTTTCAGAAGAACAATTATAACAATTGTCATTTCATATCTAGTTCGCTATTATATATTAAGCAATATATTATTAAGTAATATGTTAGTCATTTTAACGTTGTTTTGCCCCCTCCCCCGCACCTGAATATTTGCCTAGGGCACCGACTGCTCCCAGTCCGCATTGCCGCGGCCAACGGTATGGCCTAATTGCCGCGGGTTGGCCTAATTGCGCGGCCAGCGACTTGGTCTAGTTGTCTCTGTTTTGACGTGGCCAGCGACATACCTAATTGCTGTGGTTTTACCACGGCCAACAACATAGTCTAACTGCTGCGGCTTTGCGGCTGCCAGCGATATGTCTAATCGCGACCAGGGGGTATGCCTTGATTGCCGCGTCTGTGCCGAGGCCCAGCTCTGTCATTGTCGCGGCTTGCGGCCGCGTATTGCAGCGCCATCTAGTGGTGAGTTACAACAAAGTGGATAGTATAAACATATTCTTTGTACTCAAATACCTAAGTATATAAATTTTCATGGCGATCGGTTGAACGGTGTAGAAGTTATTACAGCGCCATCTCGTGGCGACTTACAATACAGTGCCTAGCATAAGAATATTCTTCGTACTCAAATACCAATGTATATAAATTTTCATGGCATACGGTTGAACGGTGTGGAAGTTGATGTACTGTAGCACCATCTAGTGGCGAGTTGCAACAATGTGGATACCATAAAAACGTTCTCCCTGAATAAATTACATTCCCTGAATTATATTCCCTGAATTACATTCCCTGAATTACATCTCCCTGAATAAACAGCCAGTTCCAGGCTGAAGAGGATGATAAATCCTAAAGCCTCGTTTAAATAAACTCACCAATCTCCCAATATACAATCCCATCAGGGAGTGGAGTTTAGTGGGTAAAAATCCCACACTTGTTCGTCTTTTGAAGATTTTCCATTTCCTACGTAACAAAAGAAAATTACATGCGTCAAGTTTCATGATATCGTTCGAATGGTGTCGAAGTCTATCATTTCAAACATACAAACATCCATCCATTCATATATATATAAACCGTTCAATATTTAAAGCAAGCATAAAAGAAAAACAAAAAAAGAATAATGCTTGTCGCCGCAAAATAGATGTTTCAATTGTATTACCTATTCACTTACGTATAGTTTCATATTTTAATGGGCTGGATTTGAAAAATCAGTCCATCAAACGTCCTATTACAATCTGCTAGATAGAAATGTCGAATTGTTTCCAAAATTCCACAAGAAATAAATAAACCCAATTGTGTAACTACCGAATTTAAGCCAAAAAATATTTCCTGTTTTTATTACTAGTTAATATTACCTTACTTTTTGTAATTTTTCAACATTTAGGTAATAACAAATACTCGTAACATAATACTCAATATTTTATTCGTATATATGAGGCTACTGGTTCCATCTGGAACCACCATTTGTTTTTTCATAAACTACGTAAAAATCCTTGCAAATAATATTTTTTTCTTATTTGTCTGTTCCAAATTGTATAAAATTCGCCAGAATTTTATTCCGTACAATAATTTGGCCCGCAAAGGGTTAATGATTAATATTTGTTAAGACACTCATTGTAATTTCAATAGATGAAACAGTAAATTAAAAGAGTAGCAAGTAAAATAAAATAAAGAAACAAGTAATAAATGACATCGCATACGAACGTATGAATTTTCTATGTTGTTTCGCTAGCTAATTATAAGTACGTACAGAGCGCAAATAAGAGAGGCCAATGGCCCCTTTTCATTTTTCAGGAATTTATAGATTGATATATTCATCCTATGCGGAAAATGTGTGAAGTCGACCATGACCTATGATGCATGGAACTGTGAAGTTTATTCACATGATGTGTATGTCGGTCTGCCTGTCTGTCTTTTTCGCAGGTAACGGAAATAGGTGATTGTTATGATTATTATGTGTTCAAATACACTTTCATTAGTTTTTAAACAACTGCCATAGAGTAGTATGTGAATAATTATTTTTAGACTGAGTTAGTGTGCATTATAAATCAGGTCGTCGTAATAAGTCTTTAATAAGATATATAATCCAGGAAATAGACAATAAAAACAAACCAAAAAATGAGTTGGTTTCAATTATTTACTGGAACTCTGCAAACCGTTCTAATCTCTTCAGTGTAAGTCCACTATGATAATTATGAGTTATACCTATATGCAAATATTCACAGTGCAATCGAATATTTGACCAATGAATGTATGAAGTTTCTTTATATTAAGTGAATGATCGGTTCATTGTTAATTAATGAACGTTCATTGACTCTTAATTGGGCGTGATATGAAACCGAACCCCATTTACATTGAAAGAAATCTAAAAATTCTCAAAATCCAACTTCATATGAAATCATATTTTCCAAAAAAAAAAAACTACTCGAAATAATCCATCGACGTCGTCTGACAATTTGTCAGTGATATAATGATTCTGAGAAAATACCGAATTTAACAAAATTGCAAAGATTTTTGATGTAATTATTAATTATTGTCCATGCTGTTGGATAGAACCGTAAGTACACTGTTTATTAAGGATAAGTTACTAGGCAATAATCTGACTTAGCGCGGTAATTGTTAACATATTGCTAATGCTAATGTTATGTAAACAAGTGTCTATATCGCAAATTGAGGTATGCAAGAATCAGCTGGAAAATCCATTGATTCAGGAGTTAATTCGTTTGGATAAGGATAAGAATCATAATAAACATGATAATGAAATTCAAATTATAGTAATACCTATTAAGGAAATAACCACTGATTCTGCTTTGTAAAATCATATATTTAATGATTTTCATATTACCAACAGGGGCGCACATTGGTATTCAACGGATGTTAAAAACTATAAAAAATTATATTGTTGGACAAATATGGTGGATAATATTAAGGAATTTGTAAGTCGTTGCGATGCAAGTGAAAAATATAAGCATTCAATACCTCATATAGAACCCTTAACTATAATATCTACAGTTTTTTCATCCTTTGGTAAAAAAAAATTTGATTTGGTCGGTCCTTTACAGAGTGATTTTGAAGGTCATAAATATATTTTAACTATTCAATGTGAATTAACAAAGTATCTAGTATTAGCACCTGTTGTGAATAAAGAGGCTCGTGCATTTGCAGAAGTATTTGTCAGAGTTTATTTTGCGTTATGGGATTCCATGTCAAGTGGGTATAGATTTAGGAACTGAGAATATATCAGAAATGTTTGCTTAAGTATGTAGTATCTTAGAGATTCAGCATTTGAAAAGTACTGCTAATTATCATCCGAATTCTAGGGAATTGTAGGGAATTCCGGCGCAAGCTAATCCTGACTGAGCCTCTGGTTGGTTAAGCTTTTCGACGTTTTCTTATAACAATACACAACACACGGCATCTAAATACACTCCGTATGAATTAGTTTTTGGTACGGTTACTAAGTTCTTTTCAGGAAGCAGTCAAACCACTTTATAGTTTTGACCATTTCGTTATAGATTAATAGTAGTATAATCGGTTTATAACGTCCGCCGTCTTCCGATGCCCAATCTCCACTCGTTTCTGTTCACCCATAAATCGACATCCAGGCCCCTAATT
>WYDF02064469.1:0-11652 GCA_009867245.2 Adranes taylori
AATGCTGCCCATATTATGCAATTTTTTTGAAACATATAATAGTATATTTGGTATTCATATACTTTTCACATATATTAGTATTTTAATCAATTTCTTGGTACCGCTTAATTTAGTGCTGGTTTATGGTTCTGGCAAGAAAAGTCTGTACGGAGTAACTTTTGGATCTGAATTAGTGGTGTTTTGCATCCTGGATGCAAGTACCGCTTTGGTAAGTAATGTAATACCAAATATTATTTGGTTTTCATCTATTTTTATTAAGTAATTATTTGTTTTCGTGCGGAAATTGGATGATTATATTCTGCGAGCTTTCGTTTAATATGAAACTGCTTCAGGCTACAAAATAAAAGAGTGTTTGTTAGTGATATAAAGCTTGTAGGAAAATTGATATAAACATAACATTGAAAATGATAGTGCGATTATATAATATATAGATTGATACATGCTAGATAGGAAATAATATAAATGGTTTGGCTTGTCCTTAATTTTAATTGAGTCGATTATTTCGTAAAGGGAATAACTCCAAAAAAATGTAATTTTTCAGGAGATACAAAAGACTGATTTAAAAAGAATTAAGAAACTGAAAGGGGTTATTGTTTCTCTATTTCATTACGGTAGCGTGGTAGAAATAATAGAAATAAATATATAGACAAGTAATAAATTTTTCTAGTTTTTAAAATTAAAACTATAGAGATGTTCCCTTTTCGAAATAAACGCTTAAGTCAGTGTTTATTATGAAGCACAATTTGATTAAAACTTATAATTGGTTTTATTTAATATGTAAAAAGTGTTATACAAGCAATACAATAGGATGAAACAAAGTATTATAAACAATAAAAGTTATCTTTTATGTATTTTAGCACATTGATATATCATGTGCTATTAACACTAGTTGTAGGCTATAAAAGTAAATCGTCATAAAACTATTTATATTCTGCTGGGATATACTGAATCACCTTCTTGATATCTTCAATTTTCATTGATAAGCACTTTTGAAGCATTAGAGGGAAAACTTGCTACATTTGGTAAAGTTGGAAAGATTAAATTCATAAATGCTTTTCTAAGGGAAATTCCTCTTCATTTAAGTCATTATCGATATATTGAAATACCTTGACAGTTCCTCGTAGATGAATTAATTGTAGCAGCTCACTGTAAATGAAAGTTTTGTATCCTATGGATTTTCTTCCCAAAACTGTTTTTAGAGAGGACAAGTTTCTTGAAATACTGTGGCCACCATTTTTTTATAATTGATAATTTCGAGAGTTCTAGCATTGTGGACATCAAGTTTATTCATGTTGGAAGATGACTTTATCAATTCTACATATTTATCAGGAACGTATATTCTGTGTTGTCGTTTGATTTTGCGTTTCACAACACCAAACACACGGTCATAATCATTAAAGGATTGTCCACATAAAGGAATGTATTTAATTATTTTATTAAAATGATTGCATCCACCAAATGTTAATAAAGACTTAAAACAATATTTATGCGGTTTTGCTCAGGTTAACCATCTGAAAAAGTTGTACTTCCTTAACTTCAGATGGAATATTTATTACTGTTTTAATAGACTTAACCAAAGCAGTAATTTTTTTATAACTACTATACAGTTTTTTATATTTTATTCTGTTTGTAATATAATTAGCTCTTCCATGATATTCAGGGTTGGGTTAGGAATTCGTTGGTTCTAATTTTTATAATAAAGTACTTTGTTTCTTATATGATAAACTCAGAAAATAAGTTTAAATAATTTGGTCATAACAAGTTTAAATAGTTTGGTTTATTGTTCTAATATTTATAACTGCATATATATGACTCAAAGCGCGATTCTAATTGACAGACAATAATCTTGATTCTAAATATAATTCAAAATTTGTTAAGTGGATCCAGTTCTCTTCTTCCGTTTAAAAAAAATAAAGCAAATAAAGAGTGACCAACAAAATATGATTTTCGTATTTTATCGTATTATTTGTCTTCAGCTATGTGTACGGTTCTGGAACGAACTTCTCTTCTATACCAACGGCGTTGAAGTGACTGTATTAAATAAATAACCCTTGGTTGAATAATACGTGGATGAATAACGAATTGAGCATTTGTGATGTAGAACTTTATCAGTGCGCTGTTGTTGTAGGATTTTCATAGATATGCGCGCAAGTGCAGAAATACATTGAAACGTTATGATAATAGGCTTTTGTTGTGGATATTGACTAATAATCTGCATGAATTTTACCGTCAGAATGAATTTTACCTCTGCCGAAGTACTTAAACTGGCGTCGGTGATGACCTTGTACCCTCGAATGATCGGTGCTTTCGAGGTAACTGCTTCTTCTCGTGAGACTCTTCATATCTCGCGTTGATGTCAAGGATAATGGAAAATAATATGAGAATGAGTGAAGAAACAAGTGATAAAGCTTTGGAAATCGAAAGATTCAGCAGAAGATCTGTCGTGATACTTAACCTTTTTTTGTTTTTTGTTTCGTAGACTTTTATTTTTACTTATTTTATTCGTAGATTTAATATGTTGTTTGAGTATTTGAAATTTTTACTCCAGCGCTTTAAGGTCAGATCAATACTGGCTGCGATCATTTCTCGCGGACCAAAAGGAATTGACTAGGTCTCATTTCAGAAATAAAACTTTGGACTAGCGCAATTGGGTTCTCGCACCCAACCAAAAACAACAACTCGGAAGTTGCATCTCTTGGTTTACTGGCCCTCCCCACTTTTATCCGAATTTTCTGGGAAGGATGGTGCTCCCGATGGATCCGTTGAGTTGTGGCTTGTTGCCTGAACAGAAGGCTTTCGACGGTGTCTGCCGCAAGAAGGCGGAGTTTGAAAAAAGCCTCTGCTACAAATTTGTAGGAAGCTTATACTTCTAACCAATCAAAAGTTTCTTCCTGATAGGTTAAGAAAATTTAAGGATCAAAGTTCCATTATTTTGTTGACGCTTATCTAGTGAAATGCAAGTAGTGGTGATTTCTGGAAGGCGGTGGAAATAGTAGCTTGATGTGGTCAAAATCTCAAAGTATCGTATAGACTATGCATCCTACAGAAATAAACGCCTATTTCAGGATTTTTTGTCTCAGTGACAGAAGTGTTTCCTTTTGATATAAAATATGTGTCGTTACGTTAACTGCGCATCATGGTACTGTTTTCTCATTTTGAGTAAAAATCCGTGGTGTTCCCTTTTCTAAATAAACGATTCAATTATTTTCTTGGTTATTTTGTAGTAGGATTGTCGCCATGTATCTGTGTTATGTGTATTAAGTCATGAACCGTATTCTTTTGTAATGAGTTAAATGATTAAACTGGCTAAACTGATTGAAATAACTGAACTGATCATGTTTGTTATTTTGGATTGGAAATTTTTGGACTATCAGTTCATTCTGTTATTATCATTCAGTAGCTGGTTATTATTTATAAGTACAATAGAATAGAGCTATTGCTGTTTGATTGATTAAAATGTGTTGTGTGGGGTAGATGGCGTTATTGTTTTTTATTTTTGTCAGTGTTTGTTTAGATGATTTTGTTTTGTATTTGGTTTCTCTGGTACGGTGTATCTGTTGACCGCTATTCCTTGTCGTCGTTGGGGTTTCTTTTATTAATGAGCTGTATAGTTTACTGTATATGAGCTGTATATGAGCTGTTTATTAATGAGCTGTATAGTTATTACAATCTGTTCTGTAGTTTATACTGTTTTTGTTTATGCTGTTACATTGATGGATTCCAGTATGAGGCGTTTTTTATACTTAGATACTTTGTCGAGGATTTTTATTTTTTCTATGTCAAAATCGAAGTTGTGGTTTTTTTTCGAAATAATGTTGCGGATGCGGTCTTAGGACTTTTTTGTGTTGTTTTTTGCAGTCCTTTTTGTGATTAGAAATTCTATTGTTGAGATATTCCTTGGTTTGGCCAATATATACTCCAGTGTGGTCTTGATAGCTAATTTAGTATATTACGTTTGAGTTTTGTCCCTTGCTGTTTTCGCTTTTTGTTTGTGAGAAGATTTTGCCTATTTGTTGTCATTGTAGAGGCTAATTGCTGGGTTCTCATTTTCTAATGTGTATTTTATTTAATGGCAGAGGTTTCTTATGTACGGGATTGTTTTGTTGTATGGGAATAACGTTTATGGTTTGTGTTGTTGGAACCTGTGTTTTGGCTATTATCTCTTTCCTTGGATGCTTTAATCATGTGGAAATTAAGGAATTTATTCATGGTTTTTAGTAGGTATCCGATTTGTAGGAAGAGGTTTGTTCATGTCTCTATGTTTTTCTTCCAGAATGTTTCGTTGCTTATTAAGGAAATGTTTTGTGTGTGTGATTGTATGATGCATAGTTATTGACTTATTGGGTGAGCGGAGATGTCGTGACCCAGGCAACGAAAAAGCACAAACTCGGACGGACCCAGGCAACGAAAAAAGACAAACGATTTACTGATTGCTACATGGAACGTGCCGAGCCTCAATAGAATCCAAGTTGATATAGCAGCCCTACAAGAAGTGAGATGGAAGGGAACAGCCTTTTTGAATTTCAGTGATTATACCTTGTTTAACAGCGGCAACATAAATATGACATTTGGGACCGCATTCATGGTTAAGAAGGAGTTAAACCATGTCGTGATGAATTTCGAGGCAATCACTGAGAAAATGTGCACACTAAGGATTAGAGGAAGATGCTCGTATACCAATTTAATATGTATCCACGCAGCTACTGGAGAAAGTGACGAGGAAGCGAAAGATCAATTTTATAATAAAACTGAAGAGATGTTTTAGAAACAAACAAGACATGATATCTACGTAATAGTTGTAGATTTGAATGCAAAGTGGGAAGGGAAGAAATTTACAGACCCACGACAGGACAGTACACTCTACATGAAAAATCAAATGACAATGCACTTAGGCTGATAGATTTTGCATTAAACCTGGTTGTCCCCAGATGGCAACATAGTAAATCAGATCGACAATGTGTTGGTGAAGAAACGGCATGGATCTGGAATAATGGATGTTAGAACTTACAGAAGGGTCGACTGTGATAGTGACCACCGAATGGTAATGATAAAGTTCAGACTGAGGATAGCAAATAACAAAAAGAAAACTGGACGCAGGCGGAAAATAAAGCTGAAGGACGAGCATATATCTAAAGCGTATATGCTCGTCTATGCGAGCCAAATACTCGAGGAATAACTGCAGGCGTACTAGGCTATAGATTCGACCGTAGAACAACAATGACAACAGATTAAAGAGAAAATATTTAACTTAGCCGAGGAAATTCTGGGACCACAACCACCTATGGCATGAGCTGAGTGGTTTGATGAAGAATGTCAGCAAGCAGTTAGTTATAGGCCGTTATAGTTTTTAAAGGGTCTCAGAATTTAAATATCTTGGGCCTGTAATCACGGAGATTAACGAAGTTCAGACAGAGATTGAAGAATGAATATTGTCCGCCAGAAGATGCTACTACGCATTCATACCTCTCCTGTGGTCACCTTTGTTATGTTTGGAACGCATGTTAGTATGTCGTCTTCGTATAGGTATATGAATGGGATGTTAACTGGGAGTCAGTTGAGGATTTGGCGGAGAATATGGTGCATTACAATATTGCATAGAATTCCAGAGATTTTTAGACTCGCGACTGTTCCAGTGGTCTGTTGGTAGTATTGTTCTACATATTTTAGGCACCTTGCGTTACATTTTGTTTCTATGATTTCGAAGAATTGTTTTCTGTAATGGGATGTGTACTTTTATTCAGTCCCATTCTCAAAGTCTAGGACTTCTGTCCCCATGTATTTTATAACGTTTGTAACTAGTAAGGTCACATGATAGGAGACGAGTTTATACCCTATAGATTTTGATATTTTTGCATTGGTTAGTTCTATGGAGTTTTTACGTTGTATTCTAGTGAAAGTTCCAGTTTTTGGAGTATGTTCGTTATATATTTGGCTATTTTTTTGTTAAGCGAGTTAATGCATGATACAACAAGGCGGAGATATGCGGAGATATGTACTTGTTTCTTTAATTTAATAAATTAACATGAAAATTTTTGTAAAAATGTTATTAGTACAGTAATTATACGAATTATACTAATGGTGTACAAATATTTTCTGCTAAGCCATGTAATTTCAAAATTTAAGCTTATATCAGCAACAAAGTTTATACATATATTTTGGATTGTCTCGAAATAGACTATACATGGAGGCTAATGTATAGTCCATTTTATAACAGTATAGGCATCCTTCAAGTATGGTATGTTTTCATAGTAAATAATAGAACCTATGTCGTACATTAGCTGTACGTACATTATCAGATAGCCTCCGACTCTAATGGTCTGTAGTATCTGTTTAATGTACGGTGTTGTTTACTTTGTCAAAATTTATGGTTCTTATGTAGTCATTGTCTTTAGGACTTTTTTTATTTCTTTAAACTTTTTGTTGAGTGTCTTGTGTTCGGTTTTATTAATGAAGTGTTCGTATAGTTTTTGACTATGTTGATTATTTTGTTCCTTAGTATGTCTGTTTTCGTTTGTTGTTGCGCTTCTGTTGATGCGGTCTTCTATATCTGTGATTATTCTATTGAGCGGAAATTAGTTTTTGTTAACATCTAATTCAAGTTTTGGTTTAATGTATATTTTTAGATATTCGAATTTTGGTTGCCAATTTGGTGGTAATACAATTTTTGGAATCTGTTCTTTTATTAATCTATCTAATTTTCTTTTTGATTTTCATATATATTGTTGTTGAAATTAATTTGGTTAGTATTGAAATCTTCATATATGTGTTGTGGTAGTAAAATTCTAGCAGTGGTTTTAGCTTCGCATAACCTACTGTTAAATTATTTTTTTTGTATGCGACGCTTATTTTTATTTTCAGTAGGCTCTTGTATTTTGTAGCCTGACGAAGTTTACATATTAAACGAAAAGTCGAAGAAAATTATAATTTTATATTAAGCAACCATCCAATTTCTGAATGAAACAAAAATACATATAATACCAAGCCAAAAATATCTAAGAAACCATTAAACATATATTAAAATATTAACTAAAGCAGAGTTTCCCAATCTTTTTTTGCGTCGAGCCTCCTCGGGTTATAATTATATATTTTCATGCCTCCATCCCCCTCCCCAACCCCTGCCCTCACACTAACCTAAAGTAACCTACGATCGTCGGTACGTTTTGAAAAGGCGAAACGCGGGTAGTCTGCTTCAAGCTGAGATCTATCTTGACATCTCCCTGAACAACCTTCCAATGGCTGAATTTGTGACTAAATGAACGAGTAAAGTAATTAAATGAATTAGTAAGTGAGATTTTCGTTGATATATGACTTTTTTTCAAAAATGCCAATGCATTCCCCCTACCCCTTCTCACTAGCCGGTATGACAATCAATTGCGGTTACTTGTATCACATTGGTATATGTTTTTTAATTTCTTATTTATATCTAAAATTATCATTATAGAACTCTATGGTGATGTTCAAAAGTTTTCATCACATCTTAACTTTAGCTTAAAGCACCCACTTTCTTTCTAATGAGTTACTCCTTCGAAATACAGCTTGTTTCAACAGCATTTTTAACTTGTTTCTAATTTTAGATCTCCTGTATCTACTTTTAATGATCCAAAAATAAAAAATTTAATATTTGTAAAGGTAACAGTTGCTGTTTTATTTCAGATTCTTTGTTATTGTATATTCTATGCATGTGAGAAAGCAACTAGAGAATTAGAACGCACAATCAATATTTGTTACGACTTGATACGTAATATACCGGAGAAAAACGACCCAATACGAATCAACCTCACTGAGATGACGGAACAAATTAGCAGGAAACAATGTAAATTTACTGCTGCAGGCTTTTTCGATGTGAATTTTGCTAGTTTCTTTAAACTAGTTGGATCTATAAGCTCCTTCTTTATTGCCTTAGTAGAATTAAATAAGCGAGAAGAGTAAATACATCAAATATAATTAATTGTGTTTTATTTTACAGTTTTTGGTACTAATACTTTCAAGTACTTAATGTTTCTTATTTCTAAAATTATTTAAATGTGTAGTGGTTAAAAAGGAAAAAAGTAAGATCCTTTTATAAAGATTTGTGCACGCAACCCATGTCTTATACTACACGAGGCCACAAGGTATCTCCCACTATATATATTTCCAATCGGTCCAGGAATCTAGAAATAATTTACACACAATGACATTCAATATCCATACAGTATTCAAGAACCAATTTTCTAGCCTCATACATATCCAGAACGCGCTTCCTATTCAAAATTGAAACCTGTCATGACTTCTAGATTTTTACCTTTCATAATACCATATATGTATGTAACACGTATATGTATATGAAAGATATAGGATTCATGTTTTAATTTTTTTTCTACTTCACCTTAGTACGTCTCTTGTATTTAAATTATTGCAATACGTTAATAGGCAATTTAAAGAGGGGGTCATAAGGAAGAATTTTTCATATAAAAACTTTTTTCTAAAAAAAATTGTCTTCTTCAAAAAATTAAAAGAAAGCTTGATTTTTCGGTGGAGTGCTTATGTACGTATGTGTGTTTGTATGTACTGATGTATGTTCAAGAATTTCTCTTTTCCTATGGAACCGATCTGGATGAAATTTGGTACACAGGTGCAGACAGTGATTCCGCAGAACGGTTTTTCATTTTTTTCATAAATCCAATATGGCGGACATGAGCATTTTTTTTTGTTCAGAAATTTCATATTCAAATTAGAAAGCAGAAATTTTGCATACATATAACAACTTGCATTATGCGTAGAATAGAAAAAGTCCCATGTTGCTAAATTTTATAGGAATTGAAACCTGTCATGACTTCTAGATTTTTACCTTGCCACGTTTGAAGTATAACAAACTTTTTGAAATATCTCAAGAATGATAAAAGATAGGGCATTCGAATAAACTTTATTCTATAGGCTATATAAAAGCCCTTTGATTTTATATGAAACTTTTTTCTAAAATGACAATTTAATATATGTACTGGGGTTTTTTTATTTTGCAACGATTTTGATTAAATTTCTTTTTTCGAAAGATCCTTTGATATCAATCGTTTTTCAAAAAGTCCCTCATCATAATACCAGAGTAATTTGACCTTGCAAAAAAGTGTAGCGACTGAATATACTTAACTGATTTTCAATTTTTCCCAATGGGTGACAAGATATATACCCACATCTCTATACTTTATCTTCAGGTAAGTCAATACAATAGGCATTATGAAAGATAGGAGATGACGTTGGTAGCAGCATTCACGGATCCAGAACGATTCCGATAGACGGCGGCAGCCATAATATAAATAGCAGCGAAGCGCTGAATACCTTCCAAATTTCATTTTGATCGGTTGACTACTAATTTTGTAGTGACGGAGATCCATTTTCAATTGTTTATTTAATATTATATTATAAAAAGATTATTTAAAATGCACGTCATTGGAATTTATTATTCGAAGCGTGTCTATGGGACTTTCTTGCAAAAGCCTCTGCCACAGCAATTCTGGATCACATGAAACATACATCAAGTATTGCATCAAAGTATTGCATTTTTGCATAAATAAATAGTTGAATAAGTAAGCCATTGTTTCCGGACTTGTCTAATACTGGAAAAATCTGTTGAGTATGAAAAAAGTATTTTCTAAAAATTCTCTTGTTTTCTTTTCGCTAAACTAAAAAACATCTCTTAAATTCAGTAGGAGGAAAGTATAAATACTTTGGTGAGTCGGTGAGGACGCTAGTGATGATTTTGGATATGTGTAAAAAATTTAATGATGTACGGAGCTGAAGTATGAGTGGTAAATGAGAGAGAGGATATTGAAAGAATACACTTAAGGCACTTAAAAAGAATATTAGGTGTAGATACATCAGCGCCAGGAGAAATAAGATTACAAGAATTGTACAGGTACAAATGTTGAGTAAGTGGATTCAAAAATTGGCAATGTATGATATTAAGGTGATGATGGAATAGGAGGAAAGATGTCCAGAATGTGTATCGGGAAGCTGGGAAAGAAGAAACCTCATGGATAAAAGACAGAAAGAATGCGCTGAGGAAAATTAGATGGTCGACAAGGGGATGATATGAAGGAACAATGAATGTATGGGTAAACGTCAATGAAGTGGAAGGGAGAGTGAAGGATGTTAAGATGCAAGCAAGAAGCGAAAAATATTGGTGATGAGATACAATAGAAGATACAAAGAGATAAACGCAGAAGAAAAGATGCCGGTATATCTGAAAGAAAATATAAGTGTGAGTGACAAGAAAAAGGTTTAGATATTTAGATGTTGCAGTGAGGAAATAGTGGAAAAAAGAAGATGTCGAAAAAAGAAGAATGATGGGATCACAGGATGAAAGAGTGTGATGGTGCACAGTGGAGTGAGAATCAAAGGATACTAATGGAAACTTGGAGACTGTATTTCGGCATTGGGACGGAAGGAGTGGTGGTACTGAGAAATATTTTGAAAGCAAAGACGAAGGTTTAGAATTAATTTTAGAGAAGTAAATCGGGTTATTTAAACGGATCAGTGTTAATTAGGTATTTTCTTTATCCTATATGTAAATAAAAGGGAATTAATTATGAATTATAGGTTTAACCCACTTATTATCACAATCCTTTTAAACGCCACACTACAGTTTTTTTGTAAATTTTTATTTTGTAAAGATATTGTAAGGTGGAACTAGATTAGTATATTAGTTAATAGATGTGTTATTGTGAAAAACTGCTTTGCCATACAATTTAGTGAAAACCAAGTTAAAAATTAGCTGTTATTTTTTTACTTCTTGCGAAATGGAAAATTGCTTGTAAGTATAAATTTATTTCTTTGGTAATACAAGTTAAAAAATCCATGCAGGGATCTTAAGATCTTGTGTATAAACAAGTTATCGACAAATTCGGGGTTATATTTTTTTTTCTACCGAAATACACGGGGTTTTATCTATCGGTCGTAATTATCTGGTGGTAATTTGAGATACTATAGAATATTATTTTTTTCAGTTACTGGAAGAGACCACTGAAACTTCACCAACTATTAGAAGAAGTTGAAAACTGTAATTTAGAAATTCCCCATGAAATTACGATATTCCCACCTGACAATCCCAACAGCGAAATAACTGACGAGAATTCCGGAGACGAGGATGAAATAACCATAAATAATTTGCCAGGACACCAGCTACGAGCAGATGTGGAAGTTGCCTTTTTTACGCGTAATGTAGTGCAAAAAACTACAGTATTTTATTTTTATTAATTAATTTTTGAAATAAACATTGATAATTTGCCAATAAACATTTTGGAATAATCAAGGTCTCATGTTAAAAAAGGTACATAGATTACTTCATTTTTAAATATTTACTTATATTTCCTTCATAAAATGTACCAAAAAGCTGATCCTTTTGTGTGATTTCTAAATTCGATTGTGATTCATCAGATGTTATAGAAAAATCAAGAAAATTTAGTATCAGAAACCAATATACAGTTGGCTTCTTTATACTATTTGTATCAGTTCAATTGTTCATGCTTTTTTGTTGCATATACCATATAGGTGTGTAACTATTTTAATTCACTCTCATACCTGATGAGACCAGGAAACGGCAAAAGAAGATCTTGTCGTATGATAGTAACATTTTTCAATTTTGCAATTAAAATTACGTTCACACAAATCAGAATAATG
>WYDF02064480.1:0-11652 GCA_009867245.2 Adranes taylori
AAAATAACCCAATAGAAGTTTATGAGAGGCGAACTTTGATAGTAAATGCCTTTCCCTTGCTTCATTGGCTAGTTGCAAAACACGTTAATATTTCATCTCAATTTACTAAATTATTATATTGTCTATAATCGCAAGCATTCTCTTCAATGTGAATTCGTTTGTGAACCAACCATTTAAATCTTTGACCAGTCTTAAAATTACTACATATTGTACACTAGAAAAACTTCTCTTCTGAATGAGTTCGTTTATATTTTGTTAGATATCCTTTTACTGCAAATTGGAAATCACATTCCAAAATCACTCTAAAAATGATAGCAGCTTCGTAGAGCGGTGTTTTGGCACAGCTATTGCGTTTGACAGCTGTCATATGAAAAAGCAATATGGCTGCAAAGCGCGAAATGTAAATGGACCGCGGCGGGTCACAGTGTATCTTTCTAACTAGATTTTTTTTAAAAGTCACTAAATTTCAAAATGTAACTAGATATATAACTATAGATATTCTCGAGGGTTCATATAAAAATAATGTACAGGGACAGTTAAAAAAATTAGAATAAAAATGTCTTAGAAATATTGAAATGTGATTAGCTGCAGCAAAATCAATATGGCGGATTTGAATTTTATGCGCTAAAAATGCTTGTACACTCTTTGTAATGTTTGAGCTGAAAACAAATAAAGGTGTGTCTCTTTGATTTTTTTATATTTTAATTTTGAGCTGAAACGGCTATTCGGATTTCGCATCAAAAATTTTGATGTACTACCGCAGATATTTGGTCAACGAAAAAAGAAGGTTCTTGGGCGTGACATCTCACTAGGCCAATCCAGATTATTCCAGAATATCAGTAGCTTTACCTTGTCAATGTTTTAAAGGCACACACGATCATAAACATGTTGTACTTAACTTGAAAACTTTGTACGACAAATATTTTATTAATCCCGAAAAAATGGTTGCGTCTGATAATGCATCAAATTTTATAAAAGCTTTTGAAATTCAAGAAGAAAATGAAAGGCATCGAATTTGAGGAGGAACCAGAAGATATAGAGTTTATTGAAATCCCTGGTCCAGAATTACAATTAGAAAGGGTACTTGAACAAGATCCACTGGAACCCATAGTAAGTGACAATAATTGTGTTATAATATTGCCACAACGAAAACGTTGTGCCAGTCATTCAACTTATTTAATAGTAACTACAGATATAAATAAGGTTATTGAATTTAACGTTATTCTTCGCAGTAGACAATGCATAGTATTGCAAAGTGTAAAGAAATGTGAAAAAAGCAAATCTGCCGAAGACTGCGAAAATTATTTAATCACACTTGGGACATAGGACATACACTTAGTTCGCCAAGCGTAACTATGTGGAACTCATTATATCACAGAATAAATAAACTAATTTTCGAAAATAAAAATTTACCTACTCTTTTTCCAAAGTTAATGCTGCAAGCGTTTACCGACAATGAATTTCTTTACCTCTAAGGATACCGTGAAATTACTAAACCTTTAGCAGAAACAATAGATTTTCTGCAAACTAAAACCAATATATTTTATGCCTCTCTTTTGCCTACCATGATTTCACTCAAAAATAAATTTAATTAATTAAAGGGCAAGACATTCAAATGTGGTGGAAATACACTGCTGAACATTGCAATTGAAGGTATAGAGATAAGATTTGAAAAACTACTGACAATACAAGATCACCATGCCAATTTAGGTGTAATTTCACATACAGAAATTAAGTTAAGTTGGTTTCCAATACTAGAGAAAAAAGGTGGATTAAATAAAGAAGATTTAAAGCAGCTTTAATAACAGAATGTGAACTATTGCATTTTCAAGATTTATAAACAGTTTCATTTCATACACAACTGACGAATGACATTCCAAAAGAGGATTTTTTCGATTTCAATGAAGATGCAACATCTTGTGTTGAAAACAAAAATACAGTTGGAAGCATTACAGTAAATAAATGATTTAAGAAAAAATATTACCAGGCTAGTCAGTTATCCATTGGTGAAAAAGTCTTTTTTAAATATAATGCTGCACTTCCCTCTTCTAGGCAAGTAGAGCGATCATTCTGAATTGCCACAATAGTCAACGCTCCCAGAAGGAATGCGCCCTCTGACACTAATTTGGCAAAACTCGTTATAATGAAAAGCAACAGTGCAAACATATTGTGAATTATAACACAAAAGTAATTACTTTAGTATTGAAGTAACTGTTTCAGAAACAATAAACTTTTAAAAGCTCACATGTTTTATTATTATTATATGAAATTGCTATTTCGGTTTTTCATAAATTCGTAAATTACTCTACTTTTTTGGATTGTGCTTGTAAACATTTAAAATATCATTTTCAATTAGTATCTTTTTTTTTTTTGGTATATTTGGGCCGAGATTTGATTCATGTAATTGCTTTTAATTATTTAAAAATCACAATTTATTATTTCATCATAAAACTAATTACAAAAGTAATTGATAATCCTACTTTTCATGTAATTGTAATTAAATGCATATCATTCCTTTTTCTAAGACATGTACTTTGTAATTGTAATTATTATCTTTCATATACCATATAGGTATGTAGGTATGTAGTACTGTATATTTAAGATATAGGATTGACGTTTTGAGAATTTTTTCCATTTCACCTTAGTATGTCTCTTGTATTGAAATTACTGCAATTCGTTATTACGCAATTCAAAGTGGGGGATCATAAGGAACAATTATTCATATAAATTTTTTTTCTAAATAATTTTTTCTTGCTGGAAAACAAAAGAAGGGTCGATTTTCGGTGTCTGTTTGTACGTATGTACGTACGTAAGTCTGTATGTCCAAGAATTTCTCATTCCCTTTGAAACCAATCTGGATGGAATTTGGTAGACTATGAGCCCGCAGCACGGTTTTTTCATTTTTGTTATAAATACAAATATGGCGGACAGAAGCCATTTTTCTGTTCAGAAATTTCGTATTCGAACTAGAAGGCGGAAATTTTACAAACATATAGTACCTTCTATTATGCGTCGAATAAAGAAAGTCACAAGTTGCCAACTTATATAGGAAGCGGTGTTGCCACGTTCGAAGTTTAACAAACTTATTGAAATATCTCAGAAACAATAAAAGATACGACATTCGAAATCATAATCTATAGGCTACATAAAGACCCCCCGAGTTTAAAAAATCGCACATCTTAGCACCGGAAAAATTTGACCTTGAAAAAAGTGTACATGCCTAAATATCTTAGTTCCTATGAAAGTTGTAAAATGAAACTCTAACGGACCTCAAAACTGCCAGGTAATCAACTGAATACATTTGATCGATTTTGAGCAATAAACAAAAATTCAGAAACTTTTTAGTAACACCCTGTATATTTTTTTACATTTTGGTAGCTCTTGTAATTCTATTTAAAGTGATACTACACATGATGGGTCTAACTCTTATAATTCTAAAGATATGACGCTTACAACTTAAAATTTGGCAACTTGTCGCCATGGCAACTGACATTCAACAATCATATGATATATACATGTAAGGCCTAGATAAATATTATTTTACGTTATATGAGCCATATAAACTGCTTTCGCAATTGAATAAATGTTGTTATCAGTGACGAGTACATTATAATTGTGGGAGAGGCTCAAAATGATTATTTTGTTGAGAAATTCAATTTCAAAATTAAAAGACAATTTTCGTTCGCATATAGTATATTGTATTATGCGTCGAATGAAAGTAATGCCATCTCTGCAAATTGTACAGAGCGCGAGGGTCCCTCATTTAAAATTTTACAAACTTTTTGATATATTTCAAGAACTATAAAAGATAGAATGCTAGAATATATTTTATTCTAAAGGCCTTAAAAGCTCATTCAATTTTATTTGAAACACTTTGTTCTTAAATTACAAAATAACATGTATACAGTCTGTTTTTGTTTTGTAAACTTTGCGATCGATTTACTGAGACCGACTATTATACTACATTAAATATCTCGGTTTCTATGAAAGTCGAAAAAGTAAAACTTGAGGCACAAGTATAAAATCCAGGGACCTGTCGCAAAGCGTACACGAAGAAAAAGTGGCTCAAAAGTGGTAGGGGGGGGGGGGATAAAGTCAAAAGTGGCAGCAGACCGCTCCAAAGCGGACAAATTCATAAGACCCAGACAGGCTGGCGTACTACGCACACCAGACTGCTCTTTTAGAAATTTTCCGAAAAGAGAGTCAAGAGGGGTCGTAGGCCATGCCAAACTGGATAGCTCAGCTGTCCGCGCCGTACTTCAACTTCAAGTATATGAAAGATGGGCTGGCGATTACATCATGTAATTACCCAGCTCTAAGTAAGAGATACAAGAAATCAAACATTTTATTATATTTTGCATAAAGCAAAGGTTGATCTATTTAATGAACTGATTAACGAAGTTGGTTTAAGTTGGCATTTTATTCAAAATTTAAATAACACCGAAAAACTACACCCAAATACTCAAGTGTAGAATAAGTATGTGTGATGAGTTTGAACTCCTCTCTAAATTATAATTTAGACCCGCCACTGATAACAATATTTATTAAATTGCAAGAGCACCGTCTTATAGATCTCATAAAACATAAATTATTTTTACCTATAATTTGTCTTCTATCTGCAATTGATTAGGAATTATGTGTATCTATATGTTGACTATTGGTTGCCATGGTAAGAGAGTTTTTAGGATACTAAGGGCTATATCTTTGGATCCACTGGAGTTGGACCATCATATGTGGTGCCATTTTGAACTGAATTACAAGAGCTATCAAAATATATAACAATATACAAGGTGTTACAAGTTTTTTCTTACTGATAAAAATCGGTTCAGAATATTCAATTGTCCGCATTGGCAAAATTGAGGTCCTTTAGTCTTATCTAAGTTTCCCAAATTTAATTTTGTCAACTTTCATACCAACCGTCAACTTTCAAAGATATTTAATTCAATGTCAAATTACTCTCAAGATTGCGTGCAAAATTTCAGCTTCCTGGTTTGAAAACACAATTTCTGAATAAGAAGAATGACGCCTTTCTACCATATTGGTTTAAAAAATGAAGAAATCGCTTTCGAGGAAAAATCGTGTGTATAGCTGCTTATCGAATTTCACTCCAATTGGTCCAATAGGTTATAAGAATACAGTGAACGTACAAAAATCCACACAGGCATTAAGATATACGCCTTCTTTAAATTTTTTTAGCAAGAAAATATTTTTCGGAAAATGTTTTTTGCGGTAATTTTTTCCTTATGAACCATTCTTTGACTGCAGTGAAATTAAAACAAGAGACATACTAAAGTGAAATAGAAAAATGTTGAAAACCTGTTTTGAACAATTTTCATACATGAATCTTTCATATACTTATACCTACTTCATATGTATTTGGCATATATCAGCGGTTAAGTCTGAAAATGTTCAACATATAACTAGTAAGTGTGTATGCGCTTACTTTATTAACGACACTGCATAATATATATTCTATCTTGAACAATGATTTAAAATCTGGTTTTATTCATATCAGCAAAGTGGACAGCGCAAAAAACTGAATAAAGTACAAATATATTTTTATTGCAATTAAAACACAAAATCTTAATATGGGTTTAGAAATATCAACATGTATACCTATATAGATTCCATTTTTAAATCATTCACATTCACCAATTGATTGACTATTAACAATTAACTTAAGGAGATTTCTAGTTTAATGTTTTCTGTGCAAGCCTCAAGTTTCAATATATCACGTAAATGATCCTTATCCTTTATTTGTTTTTGTGAAATTACATCATGTTGTAGTGTAGTTTCTAAATTATTGTACACTGTAAAATCGCAAGCCTTCTCTTCAATGTGAATTCGTTTGTGAACCAGCCAATTAACTCTTTCTCCAGCCTTAAAATTACATACTGTACACTCGAAAGGGTTTTCTTCTGAATGAGTTCGTTTGTGTCTTAGAAGATTACCCTTTACTGCAGTTTTGTAAGCACATTCCGTACACTCGAAAGGCTTCTCTTCGGAATGAGTTCGTTTGTGTTTTACTAGATATCTTTTTACTGCAGATTTGAAGTCACATTCCGTACACTCGAAAGGCCTATCTTTTGAATGGGTTCGTTTGTGTATTATAAGATTTCCTTTTCGTGAAGTTTTGTAACTACATTCCGTACATTCGAAAGGCTTCTCTTTTGAATGAGTTCGTTTGTGATTTAGCAGACTTACTTTGTGTACTGTTTTAAAGTCACATTCCGTA
Source organism: Adranes taylori (assembly GCA_009867245.2). Lineage (NCBI taxonomy): Eukaryota > Metazoa > Arthropoda > Insecta > Coleoptera > Staphylinidae > Adranes > Adranes taylori. Next base: position 6,236 of record WYDF02064480.1, read on the forward strand.
CATTGGAAAGGCTTGTCTTTTGAATGAGTAGTTCGTTTGTGATACAGAAGATTTCCCTTTACTGCAGTTTTGTAACCACATTCCGTACACATGAAAGGTTTCTCTTCTGAATGAGTTCGTTTGTGATTTTGAAGACTTACTTTGTGTGCAGTTTTGAAGTCACATAGCGTACACTCGAAAGGCTTCGCTTCTGAATGAATTCGTTTGTGATTTTGAAGTCTTATTTTCTGTGCAGTTTTGAAGGCACATTCCGTACATCCAAAAGGCTTCTCTTCTGAATGAGTTTGTTCGTGATTTCGAAGACTTACTTTGTGTACAGTTTTGAAGTCACATTCGGTACACTCGAAAGGTTTCACTTCTGAATGATTTCGTTTGTGTCTTAGAAGATTTCTCTTTACTCCAGTTTTATAATTACATTCCGTGCACTCGAAAGGTTTTTCTCTGCTATGACTTCGTTCATGCGTGATTAAAGTAGATTTATTTTTACATTTGAAATCACATTTCGTACAACCGAGAAACTTCTCTTCATCACGAATGTCTTTGGGAGTTGCATTATGTATTTGCCTTGTTTTGAAATCAGCATCCCTGCAGTGGAAGTACTTGTCTCCTATTATAGTACCTCGCTGATCTAGTTGCAAATTTAGATTTATCGCAGCTTCCAAGTTATCATCTGATGTGGAAACTATTTCTATTAAATGCATGCCTTTGGCATCTTTTAAATTGGTTAAATCAGCTGCTTGGTAATTACATTTCACAAACTCAGAAATATTGTTACTACTAGTACTATCATAACTAGACAGATTTGAATAATTATACTGTTCTGGGGTTGTTCTTTCATCGCGATAAAATTGTTCATATTGATCGCTTTTTATTTCTTTGACGTGCATCCACTCACCTGCATTTACACTTATGGTTTCTTTCCAATTGTCAGTTAAGTAATCTATACCTAATATTTGTGTATCGTTTATTTCTATTTTAATTTCAGTAGGTAATACGTGTCGCATTTGCAGTGTGCTGCCTATTTCTTCGGTCATGTTTCTTGTATGCGTCTATGTCCCATCATGTTCTAAAATAACAAAAATTATAGTAACTCTGGCAGCTATTCGTTATACGAAATGCCTGACTGTTCTTTTTAATACTAATAATTCATAATTACTTTATAGTTCGTTAGTAATTTTCATTTTCATTTTACATACGGAACTGTTACGAACTGCAAGTAAGCCATTTAGTAAGCCACGATTTATTGTAGCCACAAATTTTTCTTCCGTGCTCTACGACATACGTAGCGCGGGCAACGTAGGAGTGTATACACAGCACTTGGTATAACAATGGTGTTGAAATATTATACATACTAGCATGCGTGTTAACCACATAAATCCATTTTTGCCGTATAAAAAGATGTAATAAAATATATTATTTAATAAAATTATAATTTTATTGTTTGAATTATAAAATGCTTTTATTACACATAAATATAGAAATAGCATTGTGACTTATTCATGTGACAAAATATACAGAAAAACAAATGTTACTTATATATCTGTAAACAAACTTTTTTCTGAGAATTCTGTAAATATAATAACGTCGTTTGCCATTTGTATTAGAAATAAGCTGGTATCAGCAAAATCTGCATGGTCGCACTTTTGACGGGCAGAAATCATTATCAGTGGCTAACTTCAGAAAGCAAGTGCTGTGTACATACATTTCTTTCATTAGTGACAAATTCTGTGTAAAAATTAATAAATATATTTTGGGCATGTTTCAAGATTTACTCAAAGATGCAGCATTAGATTCCTATAAATAATCTAGCATAATTCTAACAATTTCGTTCCTTTATTACAGCAATTTTTCATCTAGCTCAAAAATTCGTTCACCCCAGCGAATATTTAGCTGGAGTGATGGATTTTTGCGCTAGATGAAAAATTGCTGTAGTAAAGAAACGAAATTGCTATAATTACGCTAGATTATTTATAGGTTATGTCGGTTCATTGTAATTCATTGGTTATAGGTTTATAAGTTCATTGTAATTTTTTTCAGTTCATAAATCACACATATGAATTTTAAAGGTTTTTATATTGAAACATCCTTTTAACTTATTTGAAGTTAACTTACAAAAAATATGTGTAAGGAAGATTAAAGAAAGCAATTGCTTTAAGAAATTTCGCGGTCCAAGAGAATTTTTAATCGTTAGAAGCAATGTGTAGCGCTAGATTCTAGCAATTATACAGCGTTGTATATAGAAGGTGTATGTAAAAGGTGTGTGTATGTAACGCTAAATCAAGAATTGCTAGATTTGTGTTACAAGCGCCACTGCTGAATTTAAAACCACGCTCTTTTTAACAAATAGTAAAACAATAGTATCAATTACAAAATTCTCTAGTACATTTTTATGTCATAGTGTATTATAACTTTAAACGATAATTTTTTAATTAAACGATAAAACATTTAATCGTTATTTGAGAATTCTCAAATTTTTAGAAACAGTGTTTTCATATTTTGAAATACCTAACGTGAATTCTCATGGTCTTCAACACATAAATCTAAATATGGTTTTGTTACTGTTTTAGAAATATTTTCTAAACAATTTCCTTTCTCAAATAGATAGTCTTTGATTTGATTCTCTCATTATATATTTCATCAATATCAATTGCCCGTTTTTTTTGAAAAACGGGCAATTGAAACTCTGTTTGATGTCGTGATGATTCATTATAATTTGTCAACCAACCCAGATAGCACAAATATTCTAAGAATATCACAAACAATGCTATACATGTTCTGCATATTCGGTATATTACTAGTAGATGCTATGTATATGATGTGACAATATCTTGCCAGATAGCACATTCTAAGTATATTTTTTCAGGGACATTCTATGGACATTTTAGAGTAATATGCTAAGAATATCTTGAAGGTACATTTTTGCTCTCTCCTTTAACATGCATTCTTCTTGAAACTACTCATGCGCTAGTTTGTTTCTTGCTTACACTTAACATACGGTATAAGTATGCGCCCGAAAACACAATATGGTATTATAAACACTTGTTTGTGCCTAAATAAGTTAACCTTACTAATAACTGGGAATATCCAGTAATAATAATTTAATTAATTTTAGTAAAATTCGGGTATTTCTTTTAATGTATTAAGTGTTGGTGGTATAATGTGATCAAAATGTAGGGACATCGCAATAATAGGGATGAAGTTCACCAATAACAGTGAAATGCTGTGGGTTGTCATGTACGAGGTAATGCTCTCAAACACATTTTATATTTTGGTAGAAAAATATGAACATTTTGTGAATAAACTTTTTTTAAATAAATATGCTACAATGTTATATGCATTTTTTATAAATCTTCTCTCAATGCAATGGACAATTTAATGCACATATAAAAGTTATTTATTATCGTCAAATAATTCTAAATTCAAATAAACCTTTTTAGCCAATAAGAATGAATTACTTAACATATTCATCAAAAATTAGTATGCCTGAATTATCCATATAATTAATATATCTTAATGTACCTAGTTCTCTGCGGAAACGAAAAGTACCATTTTGTATTTTGAATGTAAATTTAACATTTATGAAAATAATATAGAATTCTGTTGGATTGATGATTTTGTTGATGATAGAGTTTATTTACATTACATAGAGTAAATCAGTTTTTCGTCAGCCAATTCTCCATTTTTGTTTTTTTCCAAAGAATGCTTTAATTTTTTACTTGAACCTATTTGCATATATGAAATTTGCCAATAGAACACCATAGAACACTATTTTTCCAACTGTCTCTCTAAGTGGGTATTGTACTATCTTTAATTTACCTTATTGTTATCTTGCTAATTTTAATTTATGTTTATGTTAAAAGTCGAAAAGTAGAAATCATGTGTCACTTATAAATATGGATCCATTCAATAAAAAACTTTATTTGAGTTGGTCCATAGTTATAATGCTTAATTTTGTTAGTAACTAAGGGCTCCAAACATATGGTGATTTGCCATTTGTAAGTCAGTAAAATAACAATTAACGTTTTTTTTTCTGGTTTGCTTTGTGCTTTTCGTTTTACGTACAAAAAAAAAATGTCGTAAATCTTTGAAGAACAATATAAAATATTTTGCAGTTCTTCATTTAAACATGGAAACCACTTTTTCTTTGATGATATAAGAATAGTTGTTCATAATAAAACTAAAAAGAATTTCAAACTGCGAAAAGACACATAAAAATTAGAACCTCTCTATAAAATCACTGCATATATGTAAAATTAAACAGAAATTACATTTGGTATACTTACAAGAGAAGGAAATTAAAAAAATCGTAGATGGATCCGCAACCTCATCTTTTATATACTGAAATTCAGTAGCTTTGCTATGTAGTACACAAACTTGAGCTAGTATAAATGCTATTTTATTAAGAAATATTTAATAACTTTCAGTTTCATCTATTCAGTTTCTCAGTTTCTTAAATTAGTAGCAATTATACCGAGAAAGTAGTAGCTTTTGTTTGTTGAGATTTGAAGTATGTGACTCTAATGATACGTATGTATGGTTGGTTGCCTACAATGATGGGGCAGTCTGACAGAGAATACAAAAAAAGTAGTTTTTAGTACTTCACCGTGTCATCTTGTTTTTGTATAAAACGTATTGTTAAATATATTAATCATATATTATTCTGCTGTGTTCTTCAACAACTCAAACGCAAAATTGGTTCCAGTTTTCAAAGTTACCGTTTGTTTCTAAATATCCGGTTGGTTTAGATTCCATTTTAGCTTCTGTATTTATGCTGTTTTTTATCTCTTATACCTTTTCAACCTGACACCATGTTATATTTTCATTTGTTGTGCTGCAATATATTTATTAAAGTATTCTTCTTACATCATCAGATCAACAACTTATATGAATTAATTTTCTACATCATACTTCAATTAGTATCATACATTATTTTTTTGCAATAGGTAACAAATACATAATTAGCGACAAAGTTATTCGTATTTATAAATAGTGTATCCGGTCTTTTATGCCGCAATGTCAAGATCATTTGAATACTATCTAAGCTTCAATACGTCAAGTAATTAAAAGGGCTTTTGCTCTATTATTTGGATGGTTTAGCTTTAGAAGATTACAGCACTTAGTTATGAATCGAACAGATATTCCTGCAACCATTATAACCTGCTGTGTATTATGTAATATACCTTTGATCAATACTGATGACTTATTAAATGAATATATAAATTAAGGTAATTAGAGAGATTCTCTCTTCTAGTAATTAGAGAGATTTTGCAATTAGTAGTTGTATGTGTAGAGTAGCGATTGGAGAGCGGTGGACTGTAAACACCCGATGTAGTTTATTCCTTTGGCTGGTTAAAATATCGGTTGATATTTCGCTTAGCGATTTGACATTTAACTAGAGCGATTAATTGAAACTAGTT
>WYDF02064491.1:0-11652 GCA_009867245.2 Adranes taylori
AGCGGGAGTGATGTTATGACACTTTATTTCTGACAGAAAGTTTACCAATAAAGGTACATTTATAAGTTTTTGAACAACAAATGCTGTGATAAAAGGTATTGTCTGTAGAAACGCGTATGCTATTCAGAGCATATTCATATGTGGGTTGGTTAATATCTAACTTTAACATATTTTAGTCCAAAAAGTTCAAGGATTCTAATAGACCAGATCTAATCTCCGTACATTATTATAAATAGAACGTAGTCGAAAGCGTTACAAACAAGTTTGAGACATTTATTGTAATGTTTTGCATAATATTACTTTCCTCTTAAATCACAAAATAATGTCGTGGCTATACATGAAAAGCGAAAAGCGCAGCACAAATCCGTAGTCCCGCCGACTTCCACTCTTAAAGAAAGCCATAGCAATTCCACTGATCATGTCCGCTCAAACCTTTATGAATTATAGATCGTATTTTTTAGAAGATTTATCCTTTCGCATGCGGATCGTCGAGAAGAACTCAGTCGCTTCCTTATTACTTTAATCATAGGAACCATTTGGCACAATTCATCACAAATTCCTTATGATTTATATGCACACGTATAATCTCGTATATAAAGGAACAAAACAAATATCTTATTCATTGTTTAGCGTACTGGGTTATATCTAGTTAATTTGTATTCTGACCTAGATACAATATTGGTTTAATAGATGCGTGAGTTTTTTTTTAAATATTTTGTTCAGCCTAATCTAGTGTTAGAATAAAAGTACAAAATAGGTTTTAAGTTTTACGCATGTGCTCAAAGGTGGAACTTTTCTTGATGACAGAAAGTTGTTCCAATGACCTTTTATCAATATTCACTTGTAAATAATGCGACTGATTCTGGCCTTCTCATAGAACACCTTTGTAGTTATTATAAAATAATTTAATACTATTTAAAATTCACATTGATATAACATTTTACTTTTTAATTTTTACTTATTTTAAATAGTTATTCAATAATTAATAATCAATAATTAATAGTTTTGCTATTAATATTCTGTAGATTTATCATTAATTTGAAAATATTTTGATATTTTATATGTTGTATGATGTAACTATGTAATTATATTTAATATTTAAACTAATCATCAGTGATGATCTAACAAGGCTGGAGAGAAAGGTACAGAAGGAGATTGGCGATATGGCAAAGGAAATGAATTCGTCAGGAAGGAGAGCGAAGGTTGGATATACGAGGGTTTTGTAGGAGAGGAAAAGTGGCCGTGGAGTGACGAGACGGAGACGCTGGTTAAAAGGGATGATAAGAATAGAGATAATGTGAGAGGAGATGGAATGTGGCGGGTGTACAAAACAAAATTGAATTCGAGGGATTTAAGTTGTTGAATAATTAGAAAAGTTTAACATTATTGGTTTGGTAGAAATCTGGATTGAGGAAGAGGGTTGGGATGAGATAAGAAAGCAGTTGACGATAGGGTATGACTGGAAATGCAGGAGGCAAAGAGGAAAGATAAAACGGGTACAGCAAGTGGAGGGATAATTACGGGTATCAAAATAGGAGTGAAAATGGTGGATGGAAAGGAGTGGAATTGCGAAGAAATATGTGGAAGAATAGTGAATGTAAATGGGAATAGGTGGATGATAGTGGTGTACGTGAAAATTGACTATAATAATTTAAGGAAAAAATGAGTGAGAAGATAATTAGTGAGGGAAATAATAGGAAATAATATAGAATTGTTAACAATAATGGGTGATTGGAATGTAAGGATTAGAAAGGATTGTAGTTATTATTCAGGTGAAAATGGGGTGTAAGTAGGAAAGAAATCGAGAGGTAATGTAATGAATATGGAAGGAAGTAGAATGTTAGAATGGATAAAACAAGAAGGATTGGTGACGGGGAATGGATGTATGAATTGAGATGGAGATATGGAGATAACGTTCAAAGAACATGGGAAAGAATCTGTTATAGATTATGTAATGATAAATGAAAGGGCAAGAATGTGTACAGAATATATGAAAGTTGGAGATTCCATTTTGATTCCAATAGGAAGTGAGCCGAAACAGAATGGCCAGTTCATACAGAGTATTATGGGGATGAGGAGGACATAGAGCAAGGCAACAAAAAGAGGAAGGTTATAAATGGAATGAAATTGAAAAAATAAAATTGGTGGTGAAAATGAAAATGATAAAATAGGATAAGATAAAAGGATGGGAGAGGTTATGGATGAAATGAAAAGGAATATGACTAGGAATGATAAAAAACAAGGAAGAAGCAATGGGGGAGATTTGTGAATGTGGATAACGTACGGATAAATATGAAAAAAAAGGACAACCTTGTGAGGGGTAATACAAGGTTGTCCAGTGAGTGGAAATCTGTTTAACATTAAAATGGCCGATTTGGAAAGGGTGTTAAGAAATGGACAATCGGGGGGAGTACATATAGCGAATGAAATAAATTGGACGATGAGTTATGTGGATGACATAGTATGTTTGGCAGGCAGAAGGGAAATAATGGTAGATGAAATAAAGAGAGTAAAAGGATACATAGAAAGAAAGGGGCTACAATTGAACGTGGAAAAGACAAAAGTGATGGTGTACAAGAGAGGAGGGAGGAAAAGGAAAAAATATATGTTTGAAATTGAAGGAGATAAAATAGAAACGCTGAAAAGATATAAATATCTGAGATACATGTTGACACAGAATGGGACTTCCAAGGAACATGTTGAGATGGTGGCAAAGAGCGCGAGAGGGCTGCAGTGGAAAGAATGAAATACGTCTGGGAAGAGAAATTCGGGAGATCGATAAGAATGAGGATTAGTATTATAGATGTGTGTTAGAAATATATTGACGTATGGGGTTGAAGTTTGGGCGGTAGATGAAACAGAATAAGCAGAAAGAGTGCAAATAGGATGTCTGAAGAGAATAACATGAGTAAAAAGGTAAATACCGAATGATATTGTATTGTAGGAGTGTGACAGGTATAAATGCTGAGTGACTGGCTTTAAAAAAAGGCGAAATTAGAGAGAAATGTGGCTATGGATGAAAGTGACTGAGAGTTTCACCAATGAGAGTGACTACATTGGTGAAAATGGAGTATATGGCAGGATTGAAAGAGATCAAAAATAATAGATGTAGCAAGGAGTGCGTACAGAAGAACAAAAAAGCATTTGAAAGGACAGGGCATGATAGTCTAATGAATGGTAGAGGCATGAATAATGAAGTGCAAGAAAAAATGAAATATGTAGAAAACCAGCAGAGGGATGAAAGAATGAGAAATAGTAGGTATAATGAAAGATATAAATGGATAAAAGTGGTATGCCTGAATATTTAAGGCCGCAATGTAGTATGAGAGATAAGAGAATAATGTCGATATTCAGATGTGGAAGCCAAGAGATGGGCAATAGATACAGGATGGGTGAGAATAAGAGAGGGTATAGGATATGCGGGGAAAAGGAAGAAAAATGTGGACACTGGGTGAAAGTATGTAATGGAATAGTGTGGAATGGGGATGAGAGAGAATTAGTAGAGAATTGGAGATTGTGTTTGGGAAACGAGGGTAGGGATTAGACATAATGCGAAAGATTAAAGAAAAAATAAAGGAAAGAGAAGGCTATAAAAAAGAGAGAAAGTAGAAAAAGGGATTAGCCCCCTGATATATAACAATATATTGTTATTGGCGTGAAAATGACCGCAACTGTAGTTCAATTTAAACACGGTTAAATATTATATTAGAAGTTCAAGCATATAGTGTTAAATGAAAAAGTGCAAAGCAATGGGCATTGGGAATGTTATGTCAACCATGTTGTGAAAATCTAGAATATTTTTGGAAAATGGACAATATGCAAGATCACATTGAACCAATTATAATATCATTAAGCGACGACTCGTAAGATGAATGGGATTATGAAAATGGATATATACCATGATTCATTAACAAATTCTTTCCATTTTAAAACCCAAATGAATGCAGTAAATTTTCAGAAATGGCTTGAAAAATAGCTTTAACATAATTTACAGCCAAATTCTATTAACATCGTTATTAACAATGCAATTTCATTTGTCGGGATTTTTTTTTGTCGGGAGTTTAATTTATCGCAGTTTAAACCGTCGAGATTATGATTGTCGGGATTTCAAACCAAACCCATAAATAATGTGGTGTGTGAAAGATATAAAAGCCACAGGCGTCCAGAAACATGTAACGCAACCCGGCAAATTATGGTACTTTCAATTCCATATGTTTCCATCAATTATTTTATATATTCTATATGTAGAAGTTTTTCCTATTTACGGTATCTACTGATAATGATTTTTACCAAAATTAAAAGCGTTTGAGCACAAAATCTCATTCAGAAACAATAGTGGATTAGATAATGCAGCTTGTGTTTCATTTTTGTTGATTAAAAATCCATAGCAGTTTCCAACCAAACTATGATAAATTTAATATATGTAGATATCACAATTTCAAGTATAGAATACTTATACCTCTACGACGAAACACTGGTAGACGTACTTCAATTATTGTCCGCTTGTTTACGCTCGTGTCTAGATAAAGAAGATCAAAGAAAAATTCATAAAATGTAAAATATGTTTATCAAGCTTTATTCATAAAGCGCGAGAGATGCTAAAGCGTAAGAGCTAATCCAGAAAAACTATAACGAAAACAAGCATCTTTAAGCTATATCACACAACTATTAGCTACGTTAATCTTACGATCGAGTGGATAGTAGGATTATCTTTTACAGTGTCGTAAGTAGAAGTCTAAGAAGATAGTAAATTGGGAAAAAGGTTATGATGTATAAGAATTACGTCAATGTAAAATTATTTCCTACTATTTAGTGTCAACTCGTAAACTATATCACAGTAATAATTTATACGTGTAATGGATATATTTTAATTCTATAGCTCCAAAAATGTAATCAGAGGGACACATCCTTGTTGTATATCCAATCCTTCAATTTTCAATTTATTGACAAAAAAGCTGTTGAAGTAAATACTGCTTTGTTTGGATAATTGTCAAATTATAAGTACTAGATTATCATCAATCGTATAACATTAAAACTTTATTACTTATTAAAAATAAAACCAGCAATTTTGTTATAGGAAATATATTATTCTATTGTAATATTGTTGCATTGCCTCCATTAGTCAGTAAGTTGCCATCACAGGCTTTCTCTTCTTGGAGTAATAGCTGCAAGCTAGCACATCACGAAAGAATGGCGCGTTGTTAAAAATGTGGCTTAAAAACAATCAGACGATTGATCACATGTTTGTGTAGCGCAACTAGCTGTCAAAAGAAAAGTTGTATGTGGCATGTAGAAAAATTGTCATTTGGCTTGTGATGTAGAAGTGAGTGTTGTCACGTACTGATTTTCAACGCGATTTTACACACGACTAAACAATTTTTCACTAACCAATAGACTAAAATCAGAGTTCCAACAGTTTCTATACATTGAGGGAAACCCTCGATGTTCTCTAAATTTGTTATATAGCTTCATACAGTCCTAAAACATCTGATGAGCCAATTAAATAAAAACATATGCTGAAAACGCAATTGTTAGGCATCAATTAAGCAAGCAACTTAGTGTTACTGCAACAAATTGTGTTACTGGTCTTATTGTTATAATCAAAGCAGGATTGTAATTTGTTATAACTACTATACTGCTTTTTATATTTTATTCTGTTTGTAACATAAAATAATTTGTTCTTGCATGAGATTCAGGGTTGGGTTGCGAATTCGTTTGTTCTTAATTCTTATAATAAAGTACTTAATTCATTTTATGATAAACACAGAAAAGCAATATAATAAGTTTAAATAGTTTGGTTTATTATTCAAATAACTGCAAATATATGACTCGAAGCGCTATTTTAAATGACCGAAAAGCAAATAATAAGTGACGAACATAAATATGATTTTACGTATGTTAATGTATCGTGTTTCTTCAGATATGAGTAAGGTTCTGGAATGATACTTCTGTACCAACTGTAGCAACGGCGTTGAAGTTGTAATTGTTGACGTTGACTGGAATAAATAAATGAACCTTGGTTGAATTATACGTGTATGAATGTCGAACCGAGCATTGGCACATGTAGAACCATATCGATGCGCTGTTGTGGTAGGATTTTCGTTGATATTCGCGCAGATGTAGAAATACATTGAAACGTTATGATACTAAGTTTTTTGTTGATGGATAATGATGTTGTGGATGTTGTCTAATAATTTGCGTTGACGGAATGAATTTGACCCCGCCGAAATACTTAAACTGGCGTCGATGATGACCTTGTACTCTCGAAAGGTCGGTGCTTTCTAGGTAAACGTCTTCTTCTCGTATTACTCTCCATATCTTGTATCCAGTCAAGGATAATGGGAAAATAGTATGAGAATAAGAGTAGAAGAATGTGATAATTATTTGGGAATCTAAAGATTCAGCAGAAGATGTGTCGGTCGATACTTAATCTTTTTTGTTTCGTAGAAGTTGAATCTTATTTTGTAGAATTTTAATTTAATTATTAAATTTTATTGGTAGATTTAATATGTTGATTGAATATTTGAAAATTTACTTTGGATCAAATCAATTTATGGCTGCGATAGTTCTCGCTGACCAAAGAAATTGATTAGGTCTCATTTCAGAATTAAAGCTTTGGACAAGCGCGAATGGGTTCGCGCAGCACATCGAAAGACAACAATGCAAAAATTGCGTCTGAGGATCACTGGTCTGGATGGCTTTCATTTATGCGAATTTTCTGGGAAAGGAAGCTGCTTCTGATGCATCAGTTGAACTGTGGCGTGTTGCCAAAGCCGATGGCTTTCGACGGCGTCTGACGCAAAAAAGGCGAAGTTTGAACATTTAAGGATCAAAGTTGCATTATTTTGTTGATGGTTATCTAGTGAAATGTAAGTAGTGGTAATTTCCAAACGGTGGTGGTCATATCAGCGATATTAATAGAAGTTTGATGCGGTCAAAACCTAGAGGGTGCCTAGAAAACGCCTTTTATTCTAATGTGTGAATTTATCATCCAATCAGATTTGTTGAAAGTCAAAATCTTATTCGTCACTCAGGAAATGTGGTGGGTGAAATACTTGACGCGTTTTCACCCACCACATTGTCGAAACAAATATTCACTTACAAACGAAATCGGTTACACCGGTATTTTAAAATGATAAAAAAAGAAATGTCGTTACGCATTTCGCAAAAACATCTCGTATAATGTACATCAATGAGTGCCGCTGTTGTTTTATGGCCGGCGGTGAGCATCAAAGCTTTGATGCGACATATGCCGCCTGCTTACTCGTTTCGGCGAATGTGTTTGATGTTATAGTTGTATAGATGTGTAAGTTTGTCGGAAGCTGTGATCTTAACCGTTTTTTCTGTATTTTATGTTAACGTATTAAGATTATGTTGGATAGAATATATATATTGTTCTTGATTTAACATAATTTTTATTGCGCATTAATTTTATTTTTGAGGTTTTAGTTATAATTTAAAATTGTTGAAATTTTTTTGCTCTTTAAAGTTTGAGCCTCCAAAATAGAGAGAAAAAGAAGGGTTTTTATTGCTGCATGTGCACTGATGATCATGTCATGTTTCAAGCTTTGTTCATAACAAGGTAAGTTTGCAAGACGAGAACGAGTTTGAAAAAGGTTTTGTTTTATCACTTTCCTCTTTTCAAGGAATTAGGAGAAAATAAGGACTTTAAAAATGATATGCGATTGGATGGGGACAATTTCGAAGAATTGTTGGCCATATTGTTTCCATACCTCGCAAAACAGAATACTGCAATGAGGCAGAGTATATCCGTTGAAGAGCGATGAATTGCGACTCTTCGTTACCTCGCAAATGATCCCAATTATTAAGACTTGAAATATTCCTTAGGTATTTCCGCGGAAACTTTGGGACCCATAATACGAGAAACCTGCTCAATACTTTGGGAAGTACTAAAGACAGTTTATTTAAAGGTAGAAGTTATGTTGAAATTTCTCAAAGTCTGAAAACCAAAGAAAAATTAATTAATCTTTTTAATTTAATAGGCAAATTATCAGGCTATGGCGTTCCAGAGCACACTATTTTCTATGATAATTTAGTTTCTAATAAAGTCCATTTCCTGATAATACAGGTAATATAGCAGGCTCATATTACGTATTTAAAGGAGATGATGCACTTTATACAGATAAATTATATAAAGTGCGATGTATCATTGAAACTCATAAGACCGTGCCTGAAATTAAAACTCAAAGAACAGCTGTGTGTTGACGAGCAAATTGTTCCCTATACGGGAGCACTTTCAATAAGTCAATATATAAAAGGGATTCCCTGTCCTTAGGGTGTGAAAATATTTGTACTGTATGGTAAAAGTGGGCTGGCTTATTATTTTATACCCTATCAAGGCAAACAATCAAATTTGGATGAAGCTAATTTGAAATATGGTCAAGGAGCTGAATTGTATTACATCTCTGCCAAAGATTTAGCCAACCTTATCTTACGACTTATTTTGACAATTGTTTTTCATCATATGCCTTGCTCTTGGGATAAACATATATGCCACTGGTATCAATAGGATCAATAAGTTTCTGAAACTACGAATAATATCTGATAAAAAAATTAAAAAGAAAGACAGAGGTTAGTCTCATGAAGCTGTCAGCGAAGATATATTCATAGTCAAATTGCATGATAACAATTTAATGATATTGGCATCGAATTTGATAGGAAAAGAGGATGAAGACGAAATTCGTAGATGGGATAAAAAAGGAATCTAAATATTTGGATGTAAAGCGACCTGAACTTGTTAAAATGTACAATTATGGTGTGGGAGGCATTGATCTATTAGATCAAATGATCACTTTATATAGAATATTTGTAAAATAAAATAAAAATGGTCTATAAGAGTAATAATACACTTTGTTCATTAGAGAAAGTGAATAACTTATAAATACAGGAAAGACTGTGCTAATTATAATGTACCAAAAAGGAATATTTTAGATTTATTGTATTTTAGAATGACACTGGCTGGAAGTTTCATCTCGCGTGTGAAACCTGTGTCGAAAACACAACGAGGTAGGCCTTCCACATCAACGCCGGCATCGCTCAATATAAAAAAAAATTCGAGGATCAGAAAAACGACCTCTCTACGAAATTTAATAGATCATATATCACATTAGGACGAGCATAAAGAAGCCACCAGATGCAGCTTGTCTGAATGTGAAGGAAAAACACACGTTTTATTGTGATAAGTGTAAAGTTCACTTATCTTTTGTAAAATTCCATCGAAATTAAAAAGAAAAATAAAAATATAATGTAACAGAGTTTTGAAATTACTTTAGGAATTGAGCAATATGTACATTGTAATGAACATCCTGAAAAAAATGTGAAAAACCTGAAATAAAAATATATATTTTTGTATATTGACTAATTATGCTCCAAATCATCTAACAAATTTTTTGTTGTTTGGAAAAAAATCAGGTCTAAAGGGACTAAATTCCCAAATCCAAACCATTAAACCCAGTTCTCTAGCCACTTAATTCTAGAAAGAACTGAATTTTATATACAAATAATGAAAGCAACATTGCAAACCTCTATTATATTGCCACTTATTTGCGGTTCATCACCGTCAAGTGAGCTAGTGCCTGTCAGGATCGAAATTTCAGCCGAATCAATTTTTTCCAATGAACTTTCACCGTCTGTAGAACAGTATCCTGCAAAGTACCCAAATTTTCTATTGGTGTTTCGTGATCGCGAATACATCAAGTCAAAGTACCACAAAGTTGGTACGTATTTTTCATAACTCGATGTACAATTTTTATGCGATATTTCTATTTTTTTTTAAATTCATTTCTGAATGATCCGCACATAGATTGTACTTTTTTTTAAAGAACCTCTCGATCTGCAGTTGGTTCCATCTTCCGATAAGATTCAACCAATTAACCAATTCATTTTATCCGGCATTGTTTATAAATTTTTATTAACAAACTCATTCTATTTTATTTTCCATAAAGCCGAATGGGATTTTTAAATTTCAATAAACTCCATTAAAAAATACAATTCACATGCCGAATATCTGACGTTTTCAAATTCAAAATAAAGCTTGAAATAATAACGCTCAATATAAATAAACTACAGCTGATTTCAGCATGACACATAGAACGTGTGTGGTTGGAATACGTAAAATAGAACTTATTACAGAAATTGGAGGAAAAACTGTTACAAATCCATTCGTGTACTTACACGGCGCGATCATATGAGCACTAATTCAAATAATCACCTGTTAGTAGTATTTGTTAGTAATGAAACTACCACAAAACCCTGTATCATGTGATACTCTCTATAAGTGGCCATACACATACGATATTTTCTTCGAATAAGCATGGCAAGCTGAAACGCTACGAAAGAACAGCTTCTGGTTGAAAAATGTGTCAGATGATTCATCACATGTATGGGCACATGCATGACTAGCTGTCCAAAGAAAAGTTGTATGTGGTGTACAGGCAAAAAGTGTAATTTGATTTGCCATATAGAACTCGGCGTTGCTGGAGTGACTGTTACAAATCCCTTCCTACACTTTCACCACGCAGCCATATGATCACTAACGCTGATGATTAGTGAGTTGTTTTGAATACTCAAAGGAAAGAACGTGTGTGAACGGCCACCTTATGTGTGAAAATATTTGTAAATACCTCTGCTGTTTATAATAATCTTAAATAAGAAATTACTGACCACCTGTATTACTGTTCGTGATATACACCAAATTTTTCAATTTCTAAAGTATTTTTAAATAAAACTATTTTAAGAATATTTTTGTAGCCCTTCAATTATATATTTTACAATATGTGCGTGGATTGTATACGGAAGTTGAACAAATGTAAAATTTTATTCTTTTATTCACATCACATCAAACCGAAATTGACTTCGGGCCTTAGAGGCGAGATGTTCACGAACTCGGAAACAAATTTTAGGTTTTCAAAGAAAATACTTTTCTCCAGGAAACAATATATATATATATATATATATATATATATATATATATATATCGTTGTCGGTTGGCAGTACTGGTAGCTAAAAAGTTTTTAACTGAAATTTATAAACCACGAGAAAGAAACTTGCTAAATTCTTATTCTTGTTTTATTCATACGCCGAAATAATTCTTTCTTAGGTTAGTATCACTTGAGTTGTAAATAAAAAAGACAAAAAACTAGGCAGATTGCTTATTTTGTATCTTATCTAGATAGAAAAGGAGTTATTTTAAAAGTTTCTGTAATTATAATTCCATTGCCGAGGTACGCTCTTTTAAAAACTTTTATTCAAGAAATTATAATGAATTTAAAGATTTAATTTATTTAAATTTAAGTTATTTACTAAAATGCTTATTACAATATAAATCAACAATGGATATAATAACGCAAGGTTTAGTTATTATTCCAGACTTATTAATAAATTTAATACAAGTAATCAATTTCAATACTAACAGCCAAGGTGAAGGCTATTAGAGTTAAAGTAAATTAAATTAACGTACGCTTAAGCTTACGTACTACATAGCTGATGCATTTACTAATGAATAAAGGTAGACAATACTCAATGTTTTCATGAATACATAACTTACATGTCGACTAGCAGTGGCGTAACTACAGGGTGGCAAGTCGGCAAAATGCCACGGGCCCCCAGCCGGAAGGGGCCCCCGGTCAGAGG
>WYDF02064502.1:0-11652 GCA_009867245.2 Adranes taylori
GTACATACGAGATTTAAGGTAAAAATATATATATATATATATATATATATATATATATATATATATACTGCTTTTCGATAGCAGTTCGATAATGGGCCTACGCCCGAAACTCGAGTCACAAAGTAAGTGATACGTAACACTATGTTAGATGTCGTAATTAAATATTCAAATATTTAAATATTCGCGCTCCTTAACAAAGCATTCGCTCATTATAAAACATTGGCCCTTAATAGTGCTAAATTTCGGTTTATTCAATATCGCATTCTGATTGATGCATTCAAGGTCATCCCTTAGATCATGCAATCTTCCTGCGCTAAGGAGAGAACAGTCGTTTGTCGCAAATTTTCGCAACGTACACATATGATTTTCGCAACCCTTCGAATACAACACGCAACTTGAGTTATTTTCGCAAATGTTTACATATATACACATATAGTTTCTCGTATCGTGTAATGCAGCCCAAATATTGAAAAAAAAAACAAAGATGTAAGTTAAAAAATAAATATAGAATAACTCATATAACCGTATGTGCACATATATCAGCTTATAAAAAGACATTCTGATAATTTTGTAATAAGTCCAACCAAAACTTTTTTATTACATCGGCAGTTGTTAGGAAAATTTGTGAATTTTAAGGCTCTCTCCCATCAAATACAAAAACATATACGTCTTCATTTAATTTTTTTCCGATATTATAAAAATTATCGTGCTATCAAGCAACGCCCTCTAGAAGATGTATCAAGAACTTCTATGTGTCGTTTGGAACTAATTTCAAATCTACTTTCAAACAATTGATTATGTTCAAATCAAATAAAAAATCTGGAAGTTCCAAGATATTAAATATTACATGATTCGGAAGTTTCCCCCACCCTTAGTAATGGATTGACGATAAAAAGTCTTAAATAAAATTGATGTAGGTTTACTTACTCTCTCTCTAACTTCGGTATTAATAGTATACCTTGTATGAGGCTTTATTGCAGAAAATCAATCTTTTGTTTTACATCTTGCAGTTACGCCCTCTACCGTTTGAAATGTCGAACTTCAAAATGTTTTCCGGATAATTTCACTTGACAACTTTAGTAATAAATATTTTTTCCCAGAGCTCTAAGTGTTATAGTTTCAATAGTACCTAAAATATCTTATAACAGTATGTATTTAGACCCCATTGAAACAAAAAATGTTGGATGTATGCCGTATTTAAAAAAAATGCGTTTGATGTTATAATAGCACTATTTGGCAGGTCCTTATAAGATATTTTAGGCGAACTTAAAAAATGTTGGTAAAATTAATTTTTACAATATAAACTGTACCTGTCTATTATAAATAGATAGAAACCTTTATTGGCATAAGTATATAAACACTTACAAATCCCAATTTACAGTAAAATAAAATAGCACAAACACAGCAAATAACTTTGCATGAGTGTTGCTAAGAATCAATTAGAAATTAATTCTTAACAATACTTTTTTTATTTTTGATTTATGGACATTACTTAATATTTTTATTACTTAATATTACTTAATTTAAGTAATAAATTTTTATATATTTCTAAGTAATAATATTTAATATATTTATCCACCGTTACCCCATTCTCCCTTCTCTCAATACTTCTCAAAACCTCTCATCCTTTTTTCCAATTTATCCATCCTGTCATTATCCCCTAAAATCCTGTCTTTTATTCATTTATACTTTCTTCTGTTTATTTCCCCAATATTCCCTTCACAATTTCTATCCCCAAGCGTAATATCCAGTTAACCATTACTTCCCTTTTTCTGTCTCTTCGCTGTATCCATTCACATTCCTTTACCCAGAGGCTCCACTTTTCCTCGTCCCTACCACATATTCTACATCTTCCTTCTTGTTCATCAATCCAAAACTTATTTCCCCCACTTAATTTCCACTCCTAAACCTCGCAATTATCCTTTTCTCCTACATACTTAAACCTGATAACAAATATTCACTCATCCCATCTTCTTTCATTATTCATCTATATCTATTGATATATCTGCTATTCTCACATTTTTCTTTCCTCTTTTGCCTTTCTACATCCTTCATTCTTTCTACAATCCCGCTCACTCCTTCCTTTCTTGCCATCATTTTCTCCAACCACCTACTCCTGACTATTTAACTCTCTTATTCACATTCATTTTGCACATAATCCATTCATTCCTCCTTTCTTATCTTTATCATTCCTTCCATATACATTTCTTTAACTAATCTGCTACATTCATTCATCAACACCTTCCGCTCAAACTCGCCATCCTTTTCACTCCGCTGATCCATATTTTATATTTACCTAATTCCTGCAGTACAATACAATTTGGTTATTCCTGTCTAATTCAGCATTCTATTCATACATCCCACCTGTAGTCTTTCTATTATTTCTCTTGCTTCAACCACCAATACTTCTGGTCCATACATCATTTCTCATGTTCACTAATTCCCCGAAATTTCTGTCCCAAACCATTCACATTCTTTCTATAACTGTGCCTTTTTGTCACCATTCGTATATGATCCTTAACTTCCATTTTGTGACAAAACAAATCCCACATATCTCAATTTTTTCACTCTTTCTATGTTTTGTACCTCTAGACTAAACTCATCCTTCCTACATTCTGTCCTTCCTCCTTCCACACCATCACTTTCGTTTTCTCCACATTCACTTCTAAATATATATACATACATACATGGTGTTTTTTTTTTAATTTTGCGGTCCATGTTCTCGAAAAGTTTCGCAGTAAGTTTTTTTAATTTCTTGTATCGAAAGCTCCTTTAATACATAACATATTAAGTGAGTTTAAAAACGGAAGACTTAGTGACGAAGTAATTTGACCTTGAAAAAAAAGTCTGCTCTAAATATCTCGGTTCCTATGAAAGTTGGAAAAATTCAACTCGTATGTCTAAGAAGCCTCAATTGTACTAATACGAGCAACTAAATATACTGAACTGATTTTGTACAATAATTTTTTTTCAAAAAAACTTTTTAGTAACACCCTGTATAGTTTTACACATTTTAATAGCCCTTGTAATTCTATTGAAAATGCTATCATTCATAATAGGCCTAACTCTTATCAATTCAAACATATAACCCTTAATAACTGAAAATTTCGTGGCATGGCAACCATGGTAACCGATATTCAACAATCATATTATATACATATAAGGCCTACATGATAGCTCATATATGCAAAGTTACAGGAACAATTATTTTACGTTGTATGAGACCTATAAGACTATAAGACATATAACTTGGCAGGTGCTTTTGCAATTTGTTATCAGTGGCGGGTGCACCTTATAATTTTGGGAGAGTTTCAAAGGAGGATCAGTTTTAAAACTAGTATTCAGAAATTCAGTTTTAAAACTAGAACACTGTAATTTTGATCGCATATAGTATCTTGTATTTTGCGTCGAAATAAATTAGTACATGCCTGAAACTTGTGTTGTTGCCACGTTTAAAATTTTACTAACTTTTCGATATATCTCAGGAACTATAAAAGATAGAATACTTGAATAAACTTTATTGTATAGGCCACTAAAGGCTTGTATTTGAAACATTTTTTTGTAAAATTACAAGTGAACGTATTTACAGGGTGCGTTTTGTTTTGTACCCAGGGATTTCAATTTTGCGCAAAGTGGACGTGGGAAAAAAGTGACTCTGTCCGCGAAGCTGTCCGCGCCGTGGGCAAATATAGGAACCGAGGGATTCATGGGTAGGCAATTTATAGGGTAAGCGATTTATAGGTTAGACTAATTTTGATTAATTTACACTAAAAACCTATTGTGCTAATTGAATTTAATAGACGAGTTATAAGGTGATAATTAAAATATTTATTATAAAACAAAATTAAAAGATTTTGTTTTATGCAAGATAAAACAAAACGTAGGACTTTCATCGTATGAAAGATGAGGTGGCGATCACGTTCACGTTTTTCTTTTAATTCAATGTGGTTTAAACACATATTGTTATGTTTCACGGAGACTTAAAAAAATCATTGACAAAAGTAGCCAAAATTTATGATTTGCGCCATCCAAAATTAACTGAGTACTGATAAATTCCAAACATAGCAAATCAAATACTCTACCCCCACCTCCCCTCCATCCTCTCCATCACCGTGTGCGTATATGTGCCTATGGCGCAGACAGTTCCTCTGACGGCTTTGCCGCGGCCTGTGGTTGCCCTTGAGTCACTTTTGGGCAATTTCTAACAGGGCAGTCTGGCGTGTGAAACCTTGAACCTTTGAATTCGCCAACTCATGAATCCCCTGATCTCTATAGTCATGATATGTTTTATTTTCTCATTATTCACATGGTCCAGTTTTAAGACTTTGCTACTTCCATAATGAGTAATTGTTCATTGTTTCCCTTTGTTAACTCTCAGGTTTCTGTCCCACATATGGTTTTATTCTTGCTTTGTATATTGTATATTGTTTTATTTCCGTAATGTTGTCATCCCAAGTAATCCAAATGTTGTTATTGTCTAATCAATTTGCAGATGTCGACGTTAATTTTTCCAGATGCCGCGAGCCACCAATATATTTAAAGGAAGTTGCGTTCTTATCTGCATCAATTCCTACATTCATCTATCACTACTACCGATTGACATATATCCGGTTTTTTTTCTCTTCAAGATCAGACCAAACTCGTCAAGTTAACTAGCGGCTTTTCTACCCCTCAGCAAATAAAACTCTTAAGTATATATAATTTCTTCCTCTATTGATAATCTCATTCCAAACATTTCATTTTGAATTACATCACTATTTCCTGTAATAAAACATACCTGCGTTCTTTTGTTACTTGAAATTCTCCCCAATATTGTTTCCTATTTCGATTGAACGTGTATACTGATAATAAAAGGATTGTACTGCATTTATGTGGTTTTGACTGATATTTGTAGACCTTTAGAAGGCAACGCCATTGAATAAGCTATGATCAGCAATGATGAGGTTCTCTATATGGTACTGAAAAATATTAGAGGTATCGAATCGCACTGAAGGGTTTTCTTTTGCAGTGACTCTATGTAATCATTTACAGTAATTATTTGACACACCGAGGAGTCATCATCCACTTTATATAATGTAGTTTTATACAAATCAAACGATATTGATAAATCAAAGATACTACTACCCAAGAATCTAAATGTCAAGTTAAATATCCCACTGTGTAAGTTTTGCACTGACTTTTTAAATTATAACCGATTTTGTTTTAGAATGTGGCACACACCACACGAATCGCACGCGCAAAGTAATAAATTGCTTATTTTCTCCTCAGTAAGGTTACAACCATAAAATGAATTTGCGCGTCCAACGTTATTAATATAAATAAAAGATTTTTTGTCTTTTTGGAAATATCACTGTTATCATTCCAGAGCGCATGTATTATTTGAATAATTTTTTGATTCTAGTTCTGATGATGGGTGTAAAACAAAATACCCGAAACGTCAACTGATATGTAGTAGAAAATAATACGAAAATGTATTACAATTATCTAAAAATTCGAAGAATCTTTTATTTATGTTACAACCATACTCCATCTCCTTATTTTAAATATGCATTCAAACTAGCAGTGTCATATGCAGTATATGTCAGGCGGGAAACTATTGTTCAATTTTCAGAAATAAAACTGCCTAATTTCAATCAGATTATAATAATGATGCGGTAACTTTAGTGTGCAGTCTAATCGTTTGAAGGACAAATTTATGTACCAAAAGCTCCCTACCCCTTGTATAAGTTCACGATTGTAGGTATAAATAATTTTGTATTTGCGTAATTTATATCGGTAATATCCTAATCTGGCTTTGTACCCACAGCTAAATTATTTAATTATATGGCAGATTTCTAATAATTTGCTCCCGCATCTAATTCATCCCTTTGAAATTTGTTCTTAATTGGTAACAGTACTCACTCTCCTAATGCTACAGTCCATATAGAACCCTGGCCTCTCATTCAGCAGCCGTCCGTTCTTCCTTACTTGTAGCGCATATCCTCCAGCTGCGGATCTCCAGCACCTGTACATCCTCTCTGACGTCATTAATCCACCTCTTTCTTGGCCAACCTGGCTTCCTTTTGCCCTCCGGTTTATTGGCTAGAGACTTCCTGGGAATTCTATCTCCCTCCTTTCTTACAACATGCCCCAGATATCGCAGCCTACTTCTTGATATACTTCTTTGTTGGTGCGAATGCACAGCTCGTCATCTTCACAAATAGCTCTGCGGATGTTTTTCAGCATCGTTCTTTCCCACACCCGGAGCAATTTTTGTCACGTTCAGTAAGCGTCCAAGTTTCACATCCATAGAGCACTACAGGTCGGATTATGATGCAGTACACGCTGAGCCTTCTAGAGGGGATTGAGGGTTTCATAGATTATTAAAAGCATAGAAGTACCTATTCCCATGCTTTTATCTCTGTTCTGATCTCGTTGTTTCTAGTCACCAGAGCCTCTATGTACTTGAACTCTCCAACTGTCTCGTACCTTCCGTCCTCGCATTACAAGTGACTCACCGCGCAAAAACTTTCCTTTTCTTTCATGCCGATCATGTATTTTGTATTTTCGTTGTTAATTTTTAGCCCTATGAGCCTCCAGCCTTCACTCATATGTTGCAGCGCCTCCGTCAATGTTCTCGAGCTTCTACCAATAAGGACAACATCATCTGCGAAGGCCATGTACTGAAGGGATCTGGTGTAGATAGTTCCCCGTGGGTTGAGCGGGATCCTCCTCATTACATGTTCCACGAAGAGATTGAGAATGGGTTGTCGAAAGTGCATCTCCTTGTCGGAGCCCTTTTCGAATCTCAAATTCCATTGTTAACTGCCCCTGGATCTTAATTCTGTTCCTAGGTAACGTAATGTTATTCATACCAGTCTAATGAGCTTCTTAGGTACTCTCTTCTCTTCCGATATCACTTGCAGCTTGGACCTCCTGACACTATTATTTACCTCTTTGTAGTCAATGTTGAGTTGGTGCATGCTGACATTATGCTTGTAGCACTTCTTCAGAATTAGCCGTAATGACGGGATGTAATCCAAGGTTGACCTGTTGCGTCGAACCTCATACTGGTATTCGCTTAACTCCTTCTCCGCATATGTCTCAAGCCTCCTTGTCAGTAACTTTGAAAACTTCACGTATGAAACATTCGAAAGAGAAATCCCACGGTAGCCACTGTAAATCATCTTGTCATTCTTTTTGTGATTCTTGTCATTCATAATTTTCCGTATGCTTTGAAATTGACAAGAATGTCAAAATCCTTTTTCCTTGTCCCCTTCATCAACTGCATTGATAACCGTGAAAGTTGTACACTTTTGTTTTACTATTCAAATGAGGACTAGCAGAAACAACGTAAACTGTAGAACTGACTGTTTTGCAGATTGTAGTGGGTGGAGGGTTACTAACCAACAAACAAAGGAGAAAGGCTCTCAAGGCCTCAACTTGAATCAAAACAGAACTGCACTAGAACAGGTGGACTAGAACAAGTTAGAGGTCCTTTGAGGTTTGAGTGTTTGAGTGAGAATTTTTAAGGGATTAACAGAAATTCGAGTTAATATAAGGAGTTAGAGATATTGAGGTTCGAGTTATCGAGGTTTGACTGTATATTAGAATGTTTGCCTATTTGATCGAGATATTTCACAAAAAAAAATTATCATTGTGGACAATGCTCGGTACCATTCGTAATGAACAGAAAAACTTCCATCGAGGTGTTAAAATCACCATTAATTGAAAGAGATATACTACTTAGAAATAACTTACTGATAAAAGGATAGCTACGACCCACAAATTACCATTTAAAATGCATAGGTAACTGACATGTTCTCTGCATTAAAACAAGGAGAAGGAAATTTCTCGTCTTTGCTCGCTCAGTAAAAATTGATTTATATGTACTACATTTAGAAGCATTAAGAAACACAACAGGTTATTTAAGGAGGTAACCTTAAGCATACAGTTTATTTGGTTCGACTGTCGCTGTCGCTTTTAAGTATGATCCAGAGGCTCAGTTTTCAAGTAAGCGATGAAATGTGAGTAATTTTACTATGTAGAGTATATTCGGTGAAACAGAGCGGTTCTTGCAAGAAAGCACACTGTTGCCACCTGCAGTGGACGTTCCTTAATTTAGTTACAATAATTACAAGTAACCTAAAATTTGAAATATCATTGGCATTTTATTAAAAATTGCTGAAATTTTGAATGAAATGAAATTTCGAAATTTTAAAATTAAATATTTAAATGATGGCGAAATTTCGAAATATTGTTTAACCAAAATTTATATGAAAACAAACGAGAACAGCTGAAAGCCTTATTTTGGTCGCTTTGATAAAATTTGTAAATTTTGGTCGATTTTGTAAAATATTTACATTTTATCAAATTATAAATATAAATTTAACTTGAATGGAGTCATATATTTGAAGTTATAAATATTAGAGAAAAATGAACCAAACTATTTCAACACGTTATTGCGTAAGTCATTTATATTATTATAATAACATGAGAATTCTAACCCACTCTTGTATTTTCTCATGCGAGGAGCATTTTATGTTACAAGTAAACAGAATAAAATTAAAAAGATAAATTCTGTAACAAATGATCAACATAAGAAAAAATTGCTTGTATATGTTGGAGAGTTGTATATGTTGGATGTAAAACAACGGAGGAATCAAGCTTAAATCCCCAGTTCAGTTCACACGTATACCATTATTAAATAAAATAAAATTATTGGAGTCCAGTATATGTTTGATCAGTTTGAAGCCTCCCCAAAATTGAAACCTGGACCCATGATTGGCAGTAACGTCACTTATTAATTTGCAAAGAATATTTGAACCTCTTATCTTGGGTGTTGTTTTGAAGAAAATTATAAAGCCCGTCAAAATATCTAGGGTGCTACTAAAATCTTGTTGATCATAATCAGCTAAGTATATTTAACTACTCAAACTGTTTGTTGGTATAAAAAATTCCTAGTATTATATGTGTTTATCAGATTTAGTTTTCTTCTTCTTGTTTCTGGAAACTCCTTATGCAGTGAAGCGTCGGAGTCCTTCAACCAACCTAAAAACGTCTTTCTGTCCAAAGCAAAACGCCGTACCTTTAGCAATGTTTTTTGCCTAGTTGCAAGTCTCTCCATATGTTGGTCCCATTGTAGCCTTAGGCGCCTTCTCCATCATGTTTCTTCTGGCCGTGCCTCGATCACTGCACCGTCCTTCTCTTTATTGTCTCGATAACTGATTTATGGTGTAACTGGGTCCTTATAATAATATTGCTGATGCAATCCCTTCTAGCCCGCCCAGCCATCCCTTGCAAGTCCGCCCAGGCAGCTACCGCATTTCACTCACCTGAAGCCGACTTTAGTGTTTTTCCAAAAGAGTCTGGCTTTCCATGCCATATAGTTGTGTAGGCTGATAGATTGTCTTATATATCCTGATATTCGTATTTTCGGTAATCTCCTTCTTTCCAACAATTGTCCAGCTAAGCTGATAATACACTTCATTTGTCTTCTGTACTCCGTAGTTCACTTCTGCCTCTAGCTTTCCATCTGAACTGATTATAGCTCAAATGTTCTCATACTTGGTTATCTGTTCCAATTTCTTTCCATCACATTGGATATTAATTAATTCATGGTCCTCTTGTTTCGATACTACCATTTCCTTACTCTTCTATACATTAAGCCTCGTCCCATGATCCCATACTGTACTTGTCCACCCGCTATTTACAAGTCTTCCTGGTTCTTTCCTATGACTACAATATAATCCGCATATATGAGCGACTAAACACACAGGTTTCAATCTCAAGTTTCTCACCTTGCACTGTGCTCTCCTTCTCTTACTCTGTTAAAGAATCTGATTCATCCGGATGATGAAAGGTAGAGGAGTAGAACTGTCTCATTGTTTCTCACCCTTTTCTAGGGGAAATTTTTGAGATAACCATCCAGCTAGTCTTACTTTTCCTTGTACTTTCCTAAATGCACTCGAAATTCTGCTCAACACTGTATTGTTACTGATATTCCAGATCTCTTTAGTGTTCTCTACAACTGATGCCCTGGCACCTCCAGGCCTAAGGAGGCAAGACATGGTACTCTACTTCTGCTGAGAAATTTATCCGTGAATTGCCGGACAGTAAAACTATGATCTTGAGATTGACAACCCTCACTTTATCCCTGAGTTTCTACTCCCCACTTTATCTCTGATTTTCCAATCCAGAATTCTTGAATATAACTCGAGGGCCATAGATGATAGGTACACTCCTTTATAGTTCAAATACTTGGTTGTACTCCTTGATTGGGGTTATTACATTCATCTCCCAATCTGCAGGGATCTTGTTACTTTCCCAAGCGTTCCTGCATATTTACTACATCCAATGAACCATGGTGTTACCTCCCAGCTTTATCATTTCTGGTGCAATTGCATCTACTCCTGCAGCCTTTCTAAATCATATTTTATCACGCCTATACTTCAATACAACTTATTCCCTCTCTGTCCAAACCTTCCTCTTCTTCCATGTCATCTTTTGTTAGTTCCTCTTCTTGTTCGACCGTAAAAGCCGCTTCACAATGATCATGCCATACGCGTAGAACTACATCTCGTTCCGTCACCACCCCTTTTTGATCTTCAGTACTCCTTACTTTCTTTCCAAAGGTTCTCCCAGACCTTCTATTGTCTGCCAGAACTTTATTTGGTTTGAATAGTAATTTTCATGTATTTCTTTTCCAAAGTCTGAAAATATATTTTTTTGTTTGCTTGGCTGCTTAAGTTTTTAAACTTACATAGAAACCAAGTCGTTTAAAACGATACAATTTTTCTCAAGGTCAAATTACTCTAAATCTTAATTGTTTGTTATTTAATAATTTGTGTTTTTTTTTGTATTAGTAACACGACCTGGCATGCAAAGTCATCAATTGGGAGTAAACCCTCCCTCTTTCTACCAAACAAGAATTGAAGAACAAGAAAAATCTGTTGATCGCTATTTTTTACGTTTTTTTGTACTATCAATGTCAGAAAAGAGACGAAACGAACGTGCTTCCCAAATCAGAATCTCGGAATCAGAAAATTTTCATGAATCTTATATCTTTCATATATCTATGTACATATATTGGTAAATGGTAGATAAAATAATCTTGAACAACTGTTCAATACGTCTGGACAAGGTTTATAGAAAAAATATTTTCTCCACAGCCAACAAGGAATAGAACGGTCTTACCTCCTGCAAGGTGAGCTTTGCCTGTTCCAATGATAATTTACGAATAATTTGACCAACAGTTAAAGCATCTTTTCTATGGTTTAATACTGTTTCTGGCCATTCGAACGTACAATTATGTGCATGTCCACTTGTGGATGATCTACTTCATGCATTTGATTTATCTACCTACCTGATTCAAAATGGAAACATATGCATTCAATTCTTGAAAATTCAATAAAAGTGACAAGTTACATGACTACAACGTTTGTTATGTTTCTTTATCCTAATCTCTACTTCTTTCGTTTAGGGTCACTATTAATACCAGAGACAATTCGAAACTACAATCGACTTCCATTATTCGAACCATGACTTGTCACAAACAAAGTTTGAGATATCAAGACCTCGGGTTATTAAATAAAATGCATATGGATAAATATTATTTATGAATACATATATTCGAGTAAAAATCACCTATATTATGATATATACAGACTGATA
>WYDF02064513.1:0-11651 GCA_009867245.2 Adranes taylori
GGCTTGAATAATCGAGTAATTACAAGATGGGATTCAAGATTTATTAACGCTGGTTTTAATCGTATAACAATTGATTTCGCTGGGAAAATGAAAAGAAATGCTGATGCATTAAGTCAGTTGGTATCGTCAAGATCACAATATTAAAGATACTTCTCTTGTTGTAGAATATTCTGAATGAAGTACTTATATGACTAAGATTGTGTAAGTGTTTGGATTTGTTAATTAAATGCTTATAAAACAAACTCATTTTATAAATAAAGTTACTAATCAGTCAGCAATTAATAATGGACTCTTTTCCCACTACCTTCGAATTGTTCAGAGAAGAAAGTGTTTTCTGTAGAGCTTTATTTAAATTTTATTTCAGTACACTCCTATTTATAAAGTTTGAGCTTGAGTTACAGCGTTATATAGATTTATTGAAAAGAATTAAACTAAAGTATTTAATGGTTCCCACAAACTATTTTCGTCATAGTGTTAATCTAAGAATTTAAAGCACAATGGGCTTATCCTTAAGCTAATGCTGCCAGAAAATTATATAAACTCTGTTACAATCTATGTTTATATGAATAATAGATTTAACGAATCTATGTTTACATGAATATTACATTTAACGTAAGTCACTACGTTGACTTACCAAACCTTGATTATTAATATTGGAAATGCCGCCAAACATCAATACTTGTGTTTCAGTATTGCTGCGACAAGATTAGCAACGTATCGTGTTTGTTCTTTTTTTGTTTTGTGTCCATTTGAATTTCTAAATAGTTTAATAGTAAATGCCTTTATTTTATGTTCGAAATATGCAGAGTTGGAATGCAATAAAAGGTTGGCCACTGTTTTTCTTGATTACCTCATTTCGATTAAACATTTAATAGTTTATCCTTCAGAATTAATTCATATTCGGAACATGGAGCTTTGGCTATATGTATGCGCGAAGTATTGCGTAGTTTTATATATATTTTACTAGCCACGACTGTATACGAAACTATATAATCTATTGCTCTCATATGTTCTTTATAATAATTGGAATTTTACAATATCATTACCTATATTTTATATTGCAGTTTTCAAATAAATTGGTTCTTTAAACATTTTTGTAAACGGGATATGTAAGTGCACAGAGAGGAGGATAGTCTTCCCAACGTAAAAATAGATTACCAATAAAGCTAATTAAAATTAGTAACTCGTATGGCAATATTTTGGGGTGTAGATTAAAATATAAACGTCTTTCGAGATAAGGTTTGAAAATCAGTCATCTGCAATCATCTGACGGTTGACTTATTTCGCCAAAAGCCGGACCATTAGTTGTTATTTTTATAATGTCCAATAATGAATTTAGTTGAAGCCCAGAAATCAATCATTCTCGTCACGGCTCTAGATCATCCATCACTTTCAAGAATTTATAACTCAGTAGATACGGAATCAACTAATTTAAGTATCAAAACTTATAAATTTAGATAACAATTTAGCGCAACCTGGCGCAACTTGTAATTTAGCGCAACCTGTAAATTAAAAGTAAAATATTTAAGCATTGTGTCGGAATTCATAGGAAATCCGAGCCTTCTTACAAATTTTATTGCAACGAACGAATATTTAATACAACATTGTTTCAATCGATAAAATGTTAATGGTGTTTTAAATCTCTTGATTTTGAAATCAATAAAAAAATTAAACTAAACGTAAAGCTGCAATAAATTTTCCATCTTGTAAGTCTAGCGCTTGGCAAGAATAAAAAACGGCTTTTCTAGCTATATATGCTGATAAACGGCGATTTACAACCGCTTACGTTTTAACTGTGTTAGCAAAAGAATGTAAAACCTTTAAAATTCTTTGCAATATTGAAACGAATTTTAATGAAAAAAATTAGCAATAATAAAGCGCATGCTGCCAGCAAAGCCGAAATTCAGTGCTTAAACGATATTAGTCAAAAATGACTATTCTTTTATTAAAACATATGAAGACCCACGTATGTTACCAAATTATTTAAGCACTAGAAAACTATCGTGTCTTAACGAAGCGTTATATATATTTACAAACGATTTTAATATAAGTGACTCAAAAGATTCGTAATCATGTAAACAAAAAAAGTTTGCCAATTTTTAATATACCAGCAAATCTGCAGTGGTACCTGTCTGTCAGAAAAATCTGAATCAACAGCCAACTACAGAAAATACAAATGTTTTTAAACCAAATAAATATTATGTCACTCCATAACTGACGCCGCTGAGCACTTCTACCAGAAGTACTGTCGTGGTTAAAATTGACATGACATGGAAGTGGGCTGATTTCCAAAAATACCATTGGTTGTAAAAACTCCCAATTCTTATGGGATCACTAAATATTAGAAACTATATTATTAAACGTTGGTAGAGCTGAAAAAATGTTTTATTACGGTGAAACAACAGTAAGATACAAGGTCCCTAGCTTTAGAAACGAAATCACTGCGTCACACAAATAATAATGAACACTAATAAAGAACTGAACCTCAATCAGTTTTAAAATTCTATTAGCAATCAACAAATTATTAGTACAATGCTACAATTGAATTTTAGTTCAATGAATGATGGTTAGCTACATGCTAATCATTATAAAATGGTTATAAGTACAACACAATTATTTCTCAAAAATTGTATATCTTAATAAATATCTATTGTGCAATACTCAAATCTAACTTGAAGTGTTATTTATATTTTTTACATGAATTTGATATTAGTTTCCATACACTCTTACATTACATGATTGGGTACTAATTTGCTAGGAACATTTCTCTAGACTTATTGTCTCGTTTATCCACTAATCCAGGTTATATCCTATTATTCTGAATCGTATATATGTGTTATATCCCCCTATATTCATTAACTTGTTGTTCCTTACATGTAAGTTTATGTATTGTTCCTTACATGTAAGTTTATATATTCCAATTTTTTTCCACCACTATTATATCGCTTATTTAATACACTCGCTGTTATTCAATTAGTTTTAACGCAACATATGCACTAATTGCGTTTTTATAGTTCCCAGTTTTTTTCGATATAGTTAGTTCTATTCCGCTTTATATGAATTTAATTAATACACACTAATTTCTAATTCCTTGAGGACATCTTCTCACGAAACTCTTGTTCTTTTAACTCGCATTTAACCTATCATTTTGATAACAAATACACTTTTTGTTTATATGTTTAATCGAATATATGTTTTAATAATTGCCACAAACACGTTTTATACGACCGCACGTTTTATATTCAGCCGCACGAGAATTATTAGAAAATATTTTTTGGCCACAATTAAATTGCTTATTCTTTATAAATAAAACTTTTAAAATTAGATATGTGAACGTCTACATGTTCAAAAATCTTCAATAAAAATTATTTATCCAAATCACGTGAAAATCTTGTATTTTACGTAAATTAAAAAACCACTTAATTCCTTAACCATCATTAATAATAATTAATTGAGAGCAATAAAAACATCTTTTTTAGTCATAATAAAATTGATTAATGTTGTTAATTAAAACCTTTTAAGTTAGATGTGTGAACGTGTACATGTTCAAAAAATTTCAATTAAAATTATATATTGAAATGCTGCAATAAATTTCGCAACTATTAACTTGTCTTGCCAATTAAAACTTGCATTTAAAAATTTGTCCGATTATAGTAGCTATATTGTAGTTGCACCTAATTGCGAGCACAAAATAAAAATTAAAGTGAACAATGTAGAATATCCTACAGCTATTTGTCTGGAGCAGATAATTTCAAAATTAAAATTTCCTAAATGTCTAATTATGATAGAAAATTACCTCAAATTCCTTACTATTTTCAGTCCAACTAAGGACCACATTTCGGTCAAGTTATCAAATCCATTTATAACTATTTCAGAAGAAAAATTTATTATACCCAATTTTAACAAAATTGAAATCCCAACCAAAAACTAAATCTCTCTAAAGTTAGCTAACATTGGTTCCGGAATGGAAACCTCCATTTTTTGGAAGATGTAGAATGTAAGGAAGACCAGAGAGAAAACCTTACATTATCACGAGGGTAAATCTAATCATAGGGGCATAATCGAAACTACACTAAAATTATCCACATGATTGGTCCAACATGCAAAAATTTATTCGAACTGTTAAAATATAATATTACACCTGCTACTACGACACCTGTCAATATTGTTCATATAAATGTTTTGAAATATGAAAAATTTGTGGACTTGATCGCCACCTCATATTTCATATACTGGAAGTCCTAAGTTTCCCTGGAAGTCCACTGAATCCCCGGGTACCAATATTTGCCTACGGATTGGACAGCTTCATTGTTCTCTTTGTGGCCTGCTGCCATTTTGATATAATTTTTCCCCACTACCGCTTTCGAGTTACTACCTCTTTTGAGTTACGTCCCCAAGTTTGATTTTTTCAACGTTCATAGGAACCGAG
The DNA here is from genome assembly GCA_009867245.2 of Adranes taylori. Taxonomy (NCBI): domain Eukaryota; kingdom Metazoa; phylum Arthropoda; class Insecta; order Coleoptera; family Staphylinidae; genus Adranes; species Adranes taylori. The sequence goes on from WYDF02064513.1 coordinate 4,430, forward strand.
ATATTTAATGTAGTACAAAAACCGGTCTCAATTAAATCGATCGCATAGTTCACAAAACAGAAAGCACCCTGTATATGTGTTAGTTTGTAATTTTAGAAAGAAATATTTCAAATAAAATTGAACGATTTTTTGAACAAGAAAATTTTTATATGAAAAATTCTTCCTTATGACCCCCTCCCCCTTGAATTTGCCAAAACATGAATCCTATATCTTTCAAATACCTATACGTATATGATACGTATATGGTATATGAAAGATAGAAATATAGGTTCTTAACAATAATCGCCACCTTTAGCAAATATGCTCAAGCGAATGAATTAGATACCGTGCAAGTTACAGTAATCACAAAAATAGTATATTTTATTACCAATCACTCCGTTCCTGGTTTAATTATATCAGATATCTCATCTCATTGCGTGTACATTAAATATTGCATTAAATACCATATATCTAATTCGAATAAAATTTTGGAAAAATGTCCACACATGAAAACAAAAATTTGCTAGAAATGATACAGGGATAAAATTAACAATTTTCTTAATATCACATATGTCATCTGATTGCATGTATATTAAATATAGCATTAAAACCGTATATCTATTTCGAAACTAATTTTGGATTCGAAATTATATCAAATTCGAATCGAATTTGATAACGGGATTATTAATGAATTCTTGGAACAAATTATCGCCTTCATCCACGTTTATTTAAAAATTCGTATTAGCGAACGCTTTCGGGAACTAGAGCCATTATGTAGGTAAAAAAATTTTAAGAACATTAAAAGTAATGTTTAGATCCGACAAAATACATATGAAATAAATTACAATTAAAATTCGCAATCCCATATAATTGATATACCATCCCATTCATCCCCTTTCACTGTTACAACTTCAATCACATTTTTCTCAGAAGAGCTCCAGTCTTTATTCACATATACCATCATAACCATCAATCTTTTATTCCCGATACATATTAATCTTCCATACGCCCTTCCCATTCCATATAATCCTCCTTCAATTCTTTATTATCTTTCCTTACACCAGACACCAGACGATCAGACGCTCTACCCATTTTTCTCATTCTTCCTGCCCCTTGCATCTTCCACTCGAGTTTCACGGGCAGTCTAATTTATACTTCTTGCCATCTTTCCTCTTCTATTCAATTAATTTGCAAAACATCAAAAGGATAAATAGGTCGATAATTAAATAAATAAATAACTGATATTTAATTAAGATAATTCAAACGACGAAAGAATTGTGATGCTTTATTTCTAGATTTTTCTTGTAGCAGTGACTGAACTCTGCGTATATAGAGAGGTCGACCACTGCTGCTAGCCATCTGACGTTCACACTCTCTTGCACAGAGGGAGGAGATATAGAAAGAGCTGACTGCAGAAAGCCGCGTATGGGTTAGACCAACATGCACACAGAGGGAGGAAAGACAGACAGACAGAGAGAGAGAGAGACATGCCGCAAGCAACACAACGCCTGTATTCTCGTATATAGATAGAGTTAGAAGAGAAAGACAGACGGAAGACATCTTTTTTGGCCTTCTTTTTTGATGCAGTGTTTTGCTTCGGACAGATGTTTTTCGTGTTTTTTGTGTGTTTGCATCAAAAGCAAAACGGATTAAAAAACGGTACATATTAAGACAGATTTGTTTGTTCTCTTTTGAGGCACCTTGGTTTACGCGCGCATTTTTTTCCTATAGAATTTCGCATTTGGCGATCTGCGATTTCGAGTAAACAACTCTTAATAAAGTTGATGAACTCTGCGTTCATTGCACCTGTCTAGCAGAAAGAGTTTACGATCTCCGATTTCGAACCAACAACTGTAATGAGTATATTGAACTTCACGTGACCTCGTCTCGTCGGAATTTGGATTGAATGGTGGATGTACATAGTAGAAGAGGGTTGCAGTTCGCTATTCGGTTAGACGTCAAATCTTATTGGCGAGGCCTCTTTCATAGAATCATAGAACTGTAGAATCTTGACAGGGATATTATGCGATAATGCCCTTTAAAATTTGTAATGGATGAAAGGACGTTTCTATTTGAGGAAAATTCTCCCTTCTCAAAGATTTTAGCAGATATTAAGACTAAGACCTGTCTAATTACCGCCGTCAACGTACCGCTTGTGAAGGTGGACACCAAAAATCTCCGATTTAATATAAAGAGCCATGCCCAGGCCAGCTTCGACAAGACGCATTTTACGTCTTGTTCTGATAGCTTTAGAGTGAACCTTTCGCAAATCGTTATCAACAATTATACTCTAATAAATGGTCCAAGTATTTGTGTAGAGTGAGCGATTTTGCACACATGAATCTGTGGGACATTTCTAAGTAGGGCGTCACCAACGCAATCACAATTTAATTTTTCATCTATAAAATTTAAATCAAAATCTTACAAAGTCAGTAACAAAATTTCTATACCAGCAAGTCAGGCATATACATGTTAGACACATTAATACTTCCGCTGAATCTTCTGAACCTCTCATCAACTATCTAATCTGTAACTGTGGTCTCGCACATGCAAATTCCAAACCCATATCGTAAATCTACGTCGACGATCAAACCAAGAGAAAACCAGAGTCGAAGAAGCGAATGGAGGTTTCACAAACAGAGCTTCGCCAATATGTCAGCTTCGCCCACGAGACAACCTCGCTAACGAGTCAGCCTCGCCAATGAGTCAGCCTCGCTAATGAGTCAGCCTCATAAATGAGCTAAACGCGCCAACGAATCATCCTCATCAAAGCATCACCGTCATTACGAGTCGTTCCCGCTATCCAACCAATTCGACGTCCACATCCAGCATTCACTCGCCGTCATTCGCAGACCGTCCCCATTCTATCGCTTCGTCCATTAACGTCTATTTCCTTCGACGTCGCCATTCCCGAATCCACATATCAACATGACGTTTCACACATCACCGGCTTAACAGAAAATCATTTCTATGGCAGAAAATCAACTATTTCCTAAAATCAATTGTTCCATAAATTAGTTTGCTAAATTTTACGTTTGAATTTTTTTTCTTTTCTAACTGGAAAAGAAGACATCATAAATATTTGGTACTATAATTAAAATCAAGCAAATTTGCCAGTCCAAAATAACGAACGCAAATAGAATCATTTACGTATTATAAACATTGAAAACAATAAAATCCTAGTTAAGCAAGGTCATACACAAAAAAATTGACGCTTGCCTTCAACGAAATCTGTTGTTTTGTATAATCTGTTGTTTTGTATTCACTTACATACACAATTACTTAGTGTAGCGATACAATGGGCCGGATTTGAAAATACAGTCCGATTATAAGAACGTCAAAATAAATAAAATGGGTCTTATTGCATGAGCAATGTTATAGAAATATTATAGTCCATCAGACGTTTGTTTTATGTCATTTAAACTTATATAATATACTAAAAGTTTCCCTACTCTGGTTATTATTTATCAGTTAAAACGATATTAGTACACCGTTAAGAGGGTTGATAACATTTTTGCGGTACTTACATGGTGTAACTGTATCGGGTTCACAAGAGTCAACATATCAACCCATCAGTTATATATGGAACCATACTTTGTGAATTTTCTTGTAACGAACTAGGAAAGGGGAATTTCGTACGAATTGCTGTTGCAATTGTATCGACATATAAAGCAATAGACCTTACAAACGTACGAAATCATGAACCAAAATGACGAATGCATTCTCTACAACTAAGCGACTCTGGGCAATCGGTAACTAAATGTTGTATATTGAATGGTTAAATTTCGTTTAGTATGTGGTATTAAAATGTACATCCCAAAGGAAATGCATGATCTTCCAAAACAAACCATGATTGGGTATCTTTAGGTAACTACGTCCAACATCTGTATAAATGAAGTTGTAGTTAGCATCCATGTTAGCAAATATAATTATGCTGATGGTGTTTTTGTAACCTGAAAAGAACGATCCAATTTTACTTGTGGGCAAAAAATGTCGACATGTTTCCCATCCATTGCACAACAACGGTTTCCAAAGTTCCACATTGATGAAAAATCTTTTGGAACCGTTCATCCACTGTTTCAGATAAATTCTATAATCGTAATGAACAGAAGGTGGAGGACACTGAGAAAACTTGCAGTGCCTCCAATTACATTAATATGTCAGCCAGTACTTCCGCAGCTCAAAGTGAGTTTTATTTTTAGGCCATACAAGAACTACAGCCCCCAAAAATGTATTACGTGGTAAAAAGCGTTCATGTGAGTTCACGCTCATAGGACATACAATTAACAAATAACAAAGGATTTCCCATTAAAACAAACCACATGAAGAAGATGAATTTGGCGTTTTCCGCAAAAAGTTAGCAATTCAGCTTAAAAAGATGCCAAAATATCGAGCCTTAGTATGTCAACAGAACCTATTAGAAGTAGTAATAAAAGAACGATGCACCAGGCTTCCTTATATTCGGATAATGGGCTAAATTTCTCACAAGTAATTTTCGTAAATACATCGTCATGCTACACTCATTATTCCACCCCAATGTTATTACCTACATACCTAGACAGTGTGCAAAATACTGAAAGTCAGACGTCTGTTTCCCCAAAATAGTAACATTTACAAGATTTGAAGTCTCAAGAATCTGCCACCTCATCTACAATTACTCGTGAGGCAATTTATGATATATTGTAAGAATGACAAATTAGTATCACTAATTTTCTTTATTATATTATACGATAATTAATTTTGTTTCAATAAATACTTCATAAAAGAAGTAACTTAATATAGTCCGGCAACTTGGATCCCAGACAAAATTTCAGAAATGGAGCATTACTCGATACACAAACGTTAATGTACTGCAAGAGTCACTTCTTGCTAAAAACCTCAATGTGACTTGTAATTTTAGTTTTGCGGCAATGCTTCGCACAACAATATCTTACCTCTGAATTACTGGTGCTAAATGAGACAGTAGAAAATCAAATTGCTCTGCTGTAATTCTTATGTGGCTTTTGTACATTTCCACGTTTTCACTCTCGCACAATCACGTACCAAATCTTTTCGTATTTTTATCCATTTGTTACCCACCATCGTCGTTTTTTTTTCTCCTATTCTTCATTTCCAACATTGCTGCAGGATACAAAAGAATAGTCTTAATAGCGCAGAGTAGTCTGACACCATTTCAAAATTATACGATGACATTTATTAATTTAAAACCTACAGAGATTTGACATTTCATAAATCAAACTAGACTTGATTTAACAATTTGGACGAAGAACAATGAACTGTGTAAATCCGCGTGAGCCATTCAATGTGATTGCGTCCATTAGATTGAATCATGTAAAATTGTACAGCGGCGTAAGCAAACACAGTCATCGGGGAACTATTTCATGGGTATGGATAATCGAATTTATAGGTTGGGAAATTCATGGATTAAAAGTTAAATATTTCACCATAAAGTGGCTATCGTGCACTATCTGTCAATTCTATCGTTTTCAAGATGGTGTTTTGTACAGGGTCTTGTAGATACTGTATTTATTGTTATTGAACGTTTAAGTTTGTCATTTATGTTTATATCATTATCAAAGTTCATACTTATTTACTGTTTTCTCTCTAATACATGATTTTTTGTATAAAAAATATACAGGTCTTTATATAAGTAAGATTTCCTTACTATATAGATCTATTCATTATTTTCTTACTATATAGATCTATTCAAACTTTTATATTGAAAATAAGAATTAACTTCGAAATACTTACAAAAAGAATGTGTAATTAAATCTCTGTAATGTACATGGACAACTCTAATAAGATTTATGAAAATACGCTGATAAATCAAAATATATTACGTTAGTCATTTATCTTTGTCAGAACGTTAAAGTAAATTAAAATAATAATTAAATATAATTTTGAATACATTGTTCATATATTTGCAACCGAAATTCACATACCTGTAATTCTTCATACAGAGTCTTAAAATAGTAACTGCTGAAATAAATTATAATTGGCGTCAGCAATGCGCTTTATATATAAAGCGCACTTTTTATATTACTTATTTCATAAATTGTGTAACTAAAAATGGGAATAACAGAAATTTACTATTTGGCATCATGCATTATATTAATAGTAAGCAGCACCGGTTCTTGTAAAGGTGAGCTATCTTGCTTTTGCTAAAAATAATAATTTTCATTTCAAAAATACTTTTTCTTGAGAGATATTTTGGCTTTAATATAGTTAACGAAGTATTTTGTGATATGATAGAAGACCCAACAGTACATTTATTACATTTGTGTTATTATATCGTTGTAATAATATTGTCACTTTGTATTTTGTAACATGGAATTGTTTGACCCCTAACTGGAAAAATAAATTCTACTTGCAGCTAAAACAAACCCAAACCTACAAGGAACAGTAAAGCGATGATAACTAATTTATTCACTACTTCAAAGCTAATATAGTTTGTTTGGGGATTTCAATAAATTTCCAAATAGAAATATACTAATAGAAGTGATTGGTTGAATTTTGAGTTGAATGACTCACATGCGTCTGTCGTGCGGAAAACTATCATTTGAAAAAGTTTACAGTTTAGGAGGTAGTTTCGATTTAGCATCGATATATGCATCGATAATAATCGGGCAATTTTATTAACTAATCACCAATTTGTATAAAAGTCGAATGTCGAAAGCAAACACTTTGCCGACTTTGTTTCGTTTCAAGAAAGATGAAAGTAGTAAATATCTTTACTAATTTCCGATCGGAAAATTAATGTCCCACTGTGAGGCTTCAACTTAGTACTTGTATAAATTAGACTTTTTACACGATTTGATGCCGTAGTATATAACTTTTTTTTAAATTTTAGTTAATAGATAGCTAATAATTTTATATAATTATAAATATTGTTGTTATTTGATCAATATTAAAGTGTTATTTGAAATAAAATTTGTACTCCCTTATCTATAAAATTTTTATGTATTGTACTAGCGGTTTCGTTGTTCGTATCGTCAGGTAGAAATAAAAAAATGATGTTATTCTGCTTGTGATTTCATTTTGTCATTGTGTTTAATGTTGTTCTCTACAATATATGTACAATAGTAAACAGATTCACAAAATCAAAATAAAAATCAGAATAAAACCATTTCCTACATCCAATTACACTGATGATGGTCCAGTCCTACCTATCCGACCGTACCACCCAAATTAAAATTGGAGACACTCTCTCCAGATCTATACAACTTCAAGCTGGCGTACCACA
>WYDF02064524.1:0-11651 GCA_009867245.2 Adranes taylori
TAATTTATTAATGATATCAGTGATCTCTATGTTATCAATCGGAGAAATAAAAAGTGTTTTTCCACAATTTAAATTTGCGGTACATATTTGCGACATAGTTGCCTTAAAATAACTATTATTTTCTTCTGTAATATTGGTACTGAAAAAAGATGCAAATTCTTCAGCAACTTGTTTGGGATCACTGATTATATTATTTGTATTATCGACTATGATATTATTTTTATTATCGACTATTTGTATTATCAACTTTTTCTATTATTTTTGCCTCGCAGTGTATTGGCAAAAGAATTATAATTTATATTATTGTGTATTTTAGATTCGTTTGCTAAAGAAACATTTTTGTTTGAATTTGAGTTATCAGAATTTTTTGCATTATTTATTGTATTTCACACTGTTTTAATAGCGTTGTTCACTTCTTCATGCGTAAATGTTTTTACTTCAGTGTGGTTTTTTGCATTCTCGCGTTTGTATTTATATTGGAGTTTGTTGGCAAATTTGTCGTAACCAAGATGTTTGTATGATTATAAGAAGACCAAGATAGTTGTATGGTTCCTGACTTAATTATTAGATGTCGTTGCGGTGTCGTTCTTTTCATTTTCGTTTATTGTTTTATATTTTAGCAAATTAATAATTTCACCTTGATCAATTATGCGTTGCTCTAGATGATAATTCAATCTTACTAATAAACTATTGCTTTCGTCATTGATACTTACGGTTATTTTATTTGCATCCAAGTTCACTCCAACTGATTTACTGGTATTTTGCACTAGCGTAATTAGCTCGTTGTTTACTACCGCCATCTTGGAAATATATTTGGAAATATATTAATAATGATTGTGGGCTTTAATAACTTAAGCAGCACAAATGAAACAGTTATAAAACTTAATTAAAATGTATTGGTAATGATTTCGGAAAATTATACAAGCGATTAAATCAAATATTCGTTCATAAAATAATAAATAACGTCGTGTCGAATACTAAAATAGAATGTTACTCGTATTGAAATATTACGCAACAATGATTCACTCAGAAAGGGCATTTATAAACTATCAGCTTTATAAATTCCCAGTTCCTTGAATATTAATAAAAAATACTTACATGTTAGTTGTGGTTTCTCACAAATTTCTGTTATACTTTACACAGTTACCTTAAGTAAGTTCCTTCTTAATTTATTGTAAGTTACTACTAGCTAAACTTGAGTTTCCTGAATTAATTTATTCTATCATTATTCGTAAAAATCAGATTGAAAATAATTATTCACTTTGTTACCAAAAATGCTGTAGCTAACTATTGTGTTCTATCTAACGAATTCACACTACGAATATTTAATTATATTCACACTTTGCTTAGTCATGACTCAAGTTTTAAGAAATTATATATTAATTTCAATTTAATTCATAATGATATTCAAGCTATGTTTGAATATCATTATCGCTGTGAGTAAATCGTTTTTATACATCTTGGGGCCCTTCCAATTATGGGTAAGTAGTTGTAGATCGTTCCTACTGCCGCAGGCGCCAAAAGGTGTTCCAAAATCTCTCTAAAACTGTAACCACTTGACAGAGGGAAAAAACAAATTTTACTAGATTTATCACTAGGTTTATTTTAGCGCGACATTTATCGTCCGTCGTCATGGATATTTTCTAACTATATTTTTAAAAACTAACTAGATTTATCACTACATTCTTTCAGTATTTTGGATTTGAATAACATTTTGGATTGAACAGATCATGGAATTTGAATAGCTGTCATTTTGAAAATCTAAGCAGTATGTCTGACTAGCTCGAAATTAAACGGGCCGCGCCGGAGGCGCGCCTCAAATGGATATTTTCTAACTAGAGTTTTCTCGGTATTTTGGAACACATTGAAATTGACAGCTATCATTTGGAAAAGCTTTAAAACACTAGAAAAAAATATAAAATTACAATATATAATAAAACTTTAATACATAAGCAATATGTATATATGAATTGAAAAACTTTAAAAATATAAAATTACAATATATAATAAAAACTTTCGGGAGATAGTAATAATGTACATATAGATATAAATATAAAAAGATGAATAATAAATACTAGGAAGATACTAATAATGCACATACAGGAATAAATATGAAATAAATGTACTTATCCACACTACTCGAACAGATGTGTAACATGTAAAAAAAATTGAAAAAAAGTAATAGAAATTTTGAAAATTTTGCCAAAAACTATACACATACACACACTCATTCGCTAGCCTCAGTACACAAGAGAAGGTATGTTATAGTGGCCCAGGTGGTTATACCATCCCGGCATATATACCGTTTCTCATCGAACGAGGAGAGGGACAATTTATTTTGATTTTGAGTATAAATGTTGTGATTAATTGATCTAAAATTTAATTGGGATCTATAGAGAAGACTATGGTTAAACAAACATCTTCAGAAATCAACGGCTGTGACCGATTTCTGTACCACTGACTTTTTAATACCTTTAACGCGTTTCGTCAAAGACGCTTCGGAAATCTGACAGTACATTTTCGAGCGCATACCGATAAACTCAAAAAAATGTCTACCGCCATATTCATCCTTAAAAAGTTCAGAAACTGCTTTATTCTGAATTGGGATCTGATAGGGATTAGATGGACTGTAATTTGATGTATCGAATTTATTTAAATTTAATTTGAGGTCGTTATATAGATTATCAGTTTGAATGCTTAAAGTGAAGGATTCGGTATCCATATGACACAAATTTACTTTACTACCATATGTGGGCTTTAAGTATTTATAAAAGAAATCATACATGAGCCATTTTGATAGATCAATTTCAGCAAATCCTACACAGATTTGATTATCGTAGATGAGTTTTAGACGTTGCATGTGTATAGCTGAAAGGGGTCCTGGGAATATAGAGATATTGCGAAAATTTATTTTCGCAATCTGACTGCGAGCTCCGAGTCGATGTCCTTGATTTTCCCAAGATGTTACTAATCGGATATCTTGTCGCTTCTCCACATTCTCCATAGACTTACCATAGACGGAGTTGTTAAGCAGTTTATAAAAATCTTCAGCAGTTTTAAAATTCGGAACCCACGGCCATGATTGACATGTTCATATTTTTTTATATCTCATTGATCGAAATATTTAAAGAAATATATGGTTACAACCATCTGGATTGGTTGAATTTTAAAATACTATGGATTTTTGAATTTTTGAGACAACTTTCCACGGCCAGTTATATAGTATGATAATGCACTACATTATTGGTTTTATTACATCATAATGTTTACTCTACTATTTTCACTGTTATCTATTACTATTTGGCTCAGTATATTTTTAAAAATGTACCATTTCCTTTTTCCTTATGGTTTTCTGCCCAATTTGGTTTTTTGTTATTATAAAAACTATTATTTCCATTTGCAACAAAACTATTCGTATTGTAATTTTTATACCGATTATACGTATTGCTGGCATTATTAGAAAAAGGTTTTCTCGTATGCTAAGTCATTTCTCACCGCCTCATTTTTATCTACTGATGTTTGTAACGTTTCTGTGGTGGACTTACAGTCGCGTGCACGAAGAATCAATTTCAAATCTTTACTATTTAATCACAAGATTAAAGAATTTCTTGCTGCACCTTCGTTAGCTGTTTACAATAATTTTTGCGTTCCCCATTATCCGACTGGGTTTAGTGAGTTTACTTAATAGTGATTCAATAATGCTACCAAACTTGTACAAACTGAAAGCCACTTGGTTCACATTTTGAAGCTTAGACGTCAAAATAGATACACTTTCCTTAGGTTAGAAATATTATTTCCGCAACTTCGTAACTCTGATAATCTGTATTTCAAAACAAAATTCGTCAACAATTACTTACTCTCTTCCTATAACATACTATCGTACAATAAAACAGCATCTATTAATTTATTTAAAACTTCTTCACTTCCATTCATACGAGGTCAACTTCTTCACTTCCATTGTTACAATATTTTTGTTTCTCTGCTAAATCCCTTTCTTTTAAAATATTTTAAATATGCTTTCAATACTTTAAATATAACTAATATGAATGAGATATCTTGAAAATAAAATAATTAGATAAGATTATAAACGTAATTTAAGGATGACCGATTATGAACGTAATTAAGAAAATAAAACATATATGAATAAAATAAAATAGATTGACATGTTCATATTTTTTTAAATCTCATTGATCTCTACTTAACTTCGACGAATCTTTCTAAATCTCTCAACGAATCTCCTCTTGGCTCTGCGATTTAGCCTATTCTGGCCTAACCCTCGAACTGGCCCTAAATAATGGATAGAATGATACCAATTGTTTTCTGCATCTGAACTGCAAATGTTGATACGCATGTTCTTTGCTTGATTATTGTCTCTTCTTTCGTTGTTATTGCACCACTGTTCTTAGTTTTTTCTTTCTCTACTTATTATTCGTAGAATTTTATTTACAATCTTCGGGTCGAGTAATTAATTTCTAATTATTAAACTAAATCACGATCGTCGTGTGATATTCGCATTTCGTGGAATGTATGAATTTAAATTAGAGTTAATAATTAAATGAGCATTTCTATTTATAAAATTAAATACCACTTAATATATTTTTATTTGTACACTTTGTATAAATCTTGGACATAGAGTATGATATTAATATTGATGCTGAGTATAGAATGTTCTTAAATTTAATACACTGTACATACATATACAACATGAAACCGCGCACAATTACTTGTCGATGGATGTTTACAATTTGCAACTGCACGTATTGTTTATATATTTGATATAAGATATGTAATTAATGTATTAATTATAATAAACTAATAACCTAATGTTAGACACCAATATTATAAAGAGTTACAGGAACAATCCACTAAGCAAACATTCCCGAAGAGGCAGTATCACGCACACAGTATTTCTATTTGATGTAAGAGAAATGGATATATTCATTGGATTTAATTTGTTGTTGGGTGTAAACAAAACTACCAAGTTATAGAGACTATTGGTCGGGACACCCAGAAATCAGAGATTCATATATTTCACACCATATGATCAAACATCGGTGTGATTTTCTGTTTGATAATTTTAATCTGAATGATGTAGTGCTTCAGCCAAGACGTGGAGAAGAAAATTACAATTGATAAGCTTTGGATATTTTTGGATATTATATCGGATACATTTTGGAAATACTATATAATGCATTAGCTGTCGATGAGTCGCATGCCAAATAAGCCTATAAAATGGGGCTACAAAGAATGGGCCTGCGCAGATAAATTAAGATATATTGATGAATTTCAGACTTACGCGGGCAAAGTAGGACAATATAACAAAAACTAATTGGGTCCTCGTATAACAAAAGATCTGACAAGATCCATTGTTAGAAAAAAAACATAGCCTTTTCGACAATCGTTTAGCGTTGCAACTAGGTGATCTGGAAGAAGAAAAAAAATTGCGCAAAGAGAATTATTCGAAATAGTCGAATACATATACTTCGGAATTTCAAACCAGGAAAAGCAAAGAAACTGGGCGTGTGTGATGTAAGAACCACTCACGAACGTAATATATGTAGTTGAGTGGATAGATATACGTCCAGTTTTGATGGTTAGCAATTTGAAAGAACCAGTTTCAACAAATACAGTCAGAAGAAAAGCGGAATCAGCGGATACTATTAGTAAAAGGTGTCCAATAGTTGTAAAGTATTATAAAGATAATATAGGCTATGTCGATATTTTGGCATTTCTTTGGTGTTGCCATTATAAATGCATATATAATTCATGGGCAATATAACGAGGACAGCAAATCCATGGATTTGAAAGAGTTCCGAATTCTTGTCGCTAGAGGCATTGTGAAAGCTGGCACTGAGATCCAAAGAAGAGAATATCACAACAACCAATAAGTAAACATAAAGCGGAGATATCACTTGAAGAACGTTAGAACCAGGCTGTTAATATGCCTAAGTAAGGTGCACGTTATGCATTCTGCAATAGTACACACAAGGTGGTTCTTGCAAGGTAGACTTGTGTCTCTAACAATATACAACCTTGTTTCCTGAACTCTCTTAAATAATCAGTTCTTACTGAGATGTAGCTCATCTTATAATTCTGCTGCAATAAAAGGTTCCGTGTATTATTTAAGTGTTTATTTGTGTAACCATTTATCTTTTGTAAATAGGTTAAACGTGCCTAGTGGTATCAATATTATACTCAAAGTAATATATAATGTGATAACAGCTGTAATCTTATTTTTCATTTAAACGTATTTGCAGATATATCTTCGTCAAGAAAATTTTATCAAAAACTCATTATTTTTCTATGTGGCCTTGAAAGGGTTAAGAATCACGAACCAGTGTAGTCAATGCGTGAATTAGTTACAAAATCACTACCATCATATAATCATAAAATAACACCAACTTAAACACGTAAATCATGCTTTTGGCGGGTTCAATGATGAAAGTTCAGTGTTCACCAAATATGCAGATGTAAAAGATTGACACTCGATTATAATGTAAGTAATTTTAATCATAATTTATTTCATATGTATTTCGTCGAATTTAAACATTGATTTTTGATTGAATTTAAACGTGTATAATTTTTAAGCTTTATAATAGGCCTGGTTCCCGCAAATGTTCGCTAATACGAATTTTTAAAGCACACTTGGACGAAGGCGACATTGTTTGATATAATTTAATGTGTAGTGGTCCACGACACCTCAGATATTTTAATGTTGATATTCTAGCCTGTCACGCTGTATACATAACATTTTAGAATTCAGGGGTTAACATTTTCTTAAAATATGCTAACTTCTTTTAGTAAACCCGATGTCTCACAAATCATGATTATTACAAAATCCATTACTTTTTTCTGAAATTTTCATTGCATAATTCTTTCCACGCCATTAACATTTTACTTATCTTCTGGTTTTCATCAACCGCATATGTAAAGTACACACCACGTAGTAGCAAAGGAAACAGCTAGCTTCTTTGATAAGTTGTTGCCCTCGGAATATAGTAGTGAATATAAGGGAAAGAGTTTTTTTTTATGCGCGTCTCCTGTCTCTCGAACGCGTTCCTAGAGCGTGACTGGGAACGTCTCATCCATCTTGCGGTGGACAGCTAAACTAATCAACACGGCCGCAACTGAGGAGAATATTTCGTATGAGTATGTGTGCATGTACAGGAGTGTGTTATTCCTACGGGTTGTCTATGCATATAGCGTTGTCTAAAAAACGTCTACGAAGTTTGTTGATGTTACTAGGAAATGAAGGAATAAGGGGGAACTGAGAATATCAGTCAAATGATCTATGCTTTTTGAGAGCATTCGTTTAAAATTCAATCTGGGTATCTATAGTTTATTTTTTGTTACAAAAAGTATTTCTTCTTTTTCTCAAAATTATAACAAAAAATAAAAGCAATAAATTTTTGTAGTAAACTGTACTAAAATGTGAAAATTAATTTCTGGTCTGCCAGGATATTTTGGCTTTGATAATTCTAGTTTGAAACTTTAAAACAGAAGCTTTGTTTCTTGTAAATATTTCAAGCTAAGTTCTAAAAATGTAAATATTGATGTTTGTTATTTCTTTGGTTTTTAATTTTTCATATGTTTTGCCGAATATTTACCTATTTTTTCTACCTTTGAAGGCAGCAATTCTGTAGCTAATAGAAAGTCCACACCCTGTATACATTATGCAACTTACAATACAATAAGACGTATTTTCGGATCGATCAAAAGCCGCAAAAATCCTCAGATCTTAAAGAAAAGGTGATAAAAACTGATAACTATTAATAAAAAATTAAGTTCCTCTGTTAAGGAAAATATGGTTTTAAGAGCAACAAAAACACAAATATAAGGATCTTGCAAGCAATCACCAATGTTGATCATTTGGTACATTTAATGTATTATTTACTGCATTTAATGTACTGCAATACAACAGCCTTTGTCTTCTTAAGATATTTTGATTTCTGAATTCGTTGTTGATAAAATTGATGTTTTATAAACTGCAAGTTGATAAAATTAAATCACAAGATAAGCCATGCAAAAATGTTTTCAATGCCATTTTGTCAAAAATTTCTAATTTTACTTAATGAACTTACACATCTCTAACTGCTAGCCAAATATTTGTTTGTAATAAGCTTCTATAATCTTAGATTTTCATTCAGAACTGGTCCGCATTTCTTTAGGATCTGGTTTAAAAAGCACATCCCTAATATTAAATCCTTTATAAAGAAAGGTAAACAATCTTCAGCCATTTGATCACCACATAATTATGTAAAAGTTTTTAAATTGTAGTCCATAAACTATTCCAAAATTGTAGCCTAAAAAGTAGTATCTTCCCTTGTACTTTAGGCTCTTCCTGTTAATGTACTTATAATAATTCTAAAAACACATTAATTTTTCGGATTATTTCCATTAGTGGGACCTAAGAATGTTGAAATAATTACATTTTCGCACCCCCATTAGATTAAGTTTGAATAAATAGCAATTTAATTTTTAAGGGCAGCGTTGATTGAGTGCCACAAAACACCGTATTGCATTAACGTGAATATTTGAATCATATTTGTATTGGCGATATTTAAATATGACTAGCGGAATAAAATGTGTGACGCAGCACGGTACATTCTGCATGAGAATTAAATTATATCAAAATAATTAAACAAATTCCGGGCAACCTAACCTATATTAATAATAAATTGAATACATATACTATTTCTAAACAAAATAAAAGTCACATAAATGCCGCATTAACTGTTAACCATATATTACATGCTGCACGGGAACAGAGATAGCTGTCGCTTAATGTACCGTCGCTATGTTTATAATGTGTAAGACGAATTATTATGCATGGTAGATGTGTGTGTGTATGAAAGATTGATTTAGCCCGCCCCCTTGGATATTGTTGTTTGTTGATATGAAATTACTCACGTTATGCGTTTGCCGTATATGATATGTTGGTTGGTGTCACCTGTATATGCTTCGCTACCACTGCTGCTTGTCCGTTGTTTCTATTGTAAGCATGGGAAAACCGCAAAGGTGGAGTTGTGTTTTATGTTGACACAGAATAGTAGGAATAATACCGAGATTTGTATGGGATTGTGTGAGAGGACTTGAATAAAATGAAAGTCACGGAATAAAATGTCCTATGGATGGCTTCACACGCCCCGTGCCGCAGTGTAAAACTTGAGAATTTGTATAGAATTCTTTAGTTCTTTTGCGAACTCGACAACCGTCTAGCAGCAGTAGCCAGCAGCAAAGCAGCCAGCCAAGGCAGCTAAGACGAGCCAAGGCAGCCAAGACAGCCGAGACGAGCCAAGCCATGCCGAGACAGTTGTGTTTTCTGTTGCACAGCTTTGTTTTCTCTTCCTAACCTTTTCAATCGACCCAATTCTTATATCACTAGCGTGTATACTACTGGCTTGCAGTTCACAGTTAGTTGTACGCAATGGATAACGTGCAGTAAGTGTATTCAATCCGTTACGTGGCTTAGTAATTATTTCCTGTTCCAACTAGAGTGAAACAAGAAAGAACAGGTATCTTTCCTGTTATTCATATTATATGCTTAAAATTACCCCCGCTTTTGTGTTGTTATTGGATGTACTGGATTTACCTCCCATCCCATAATATTATTGCTAGCCTACACATACTTACCATATTTTGCTTATTATTATTTTATCACCGCACTGCTTTACATGCACAGCTATTATTTTATGCGCAGCTCTTATTATGTATACCGCTGAACTATATATTTTTCACTTAACCTCCATTATTGATATATTAATTTGATTTTTATATGTTTGTTTGTCATTGACATTTTATTGTCCAATAATATTTTCTTTCTCTGTTTGTTTTGTATATAAAGAAATATAGGCAGTTTTGTCAATGCAGTTTTACTTACAAGTGAATATGATAATTTTAGCTGCATCGCAAGATCTGGAACATATGGGCAACTCAGAAGACTCGCAGCTACCTGTGCCCTAAGTAAGCGACTGAGGACCGAAGGGACACCAACAACAGTTCCAACGTCTGGTCTCGCGTTAAACTGAAATGGCACCCGAATGCATATTTCCAAAGGCCGCTTTTATTCTGTAATTCTCTAAGAAATTTGATTGAGCCATCCGTGACTAGACCCTAAGGCTCCCCATTAGCAGAGTCGCGAGTGGGAGCTCATCACTAGTGAATTATCTGCTTTTACTTTAGGAAAGAATGTTTTAACGTTTTTAGAAATATCAAATAATTCACCAAAATCGTCATCGCTTTCACCACGAAAATTTTATTCCATATCAGAATCACCTAGTGAATCACCAGAATCTTCCACACTTCTTGACAAAATTTGAAACAGCAAAACTAAACGGTAAAACGAAGCCACGTAAATTATTCCTGGCACTAGAACATAGATATTTATTTATTTACTGATAACAACTATTCAAACAGTTTACAGACCATAACAAATAAAGGGATTGCTTTCAATTTTAATTCAATGTAATCATAAAATATTTGGCATGCATAGTTTCCAACATATAATGAAGACAAGTTTAAATTGTCATGAAATTAGTAATTCAGTACATTAGTTGAAAGTTATTAATAAGTCGAAAATTAGTGAGAGGAATATTTTTAGATAAATGCATTATAAAATCTTTCACAAGATGGAAGTCGCTTGATAATCGCAATCTATTCAGTCAGTAAGAAAAATATAAAACTTTCATGTGTTGCTGTCATTATAACTCCAAAGCACACATATTTTAACGAGATTTCTATGACTCTGTTTATTTAACTTATGGTGAACGATGAGGATTTTTATAAATTTGTTTTATTGAAAGTAAAACTCATTTTTAAACAACAACTTAAAATGATAATTACAATACTCAAAGTTATGTCATGAGAAACTGAACTTCAGGCTTCTTCTCCATCTAGCTAGAAATTCCGAGTCGCCACATTAACCACCCTCCGCCTCCTATCAGGGAAGCGATAATTCATTACTAGAAAGTGAACTCTTCGTCCGGAGCGAGTTATAACTTCCTACTGATGTTAAGCTTCTTGATGTCATCACAGGAGTCTCAAACATTGAGCTTGAGTTTATAGGATTTCTTGCAAAAAATGTTGGGTTTAAACGGTGCATAATATTTTGTCTGGGTGCCCATTTTTGAAATAATAAAGTGTTTGTTGTTACGTGAAATTACTTAAAATGCCCCCTCGCACGGACTGTACAAGGGTTTTTTATACGAATGGACACGAACGAAAACATGCGAGCATTTATGTAAATCAGGAAAGAAAAATGTATCACTTGTACCATGAGTACGATGATCTGAAGGTCTGATTTGATCCAATGTTTATCAGAGAGGTACTACAAAATTGCTTAAGCAGTTTATACTCAGCTAAATGTTACTGTGACGCTGACAACATAGAAGTTGAAATTTTGGTTAATAATTGTTATTATTTTTTTTTTGTTAATTTTACGTAGGAAGTGAAGAAACATTCAAAAGGCGAATGATGCCCGTGCATCCAACAGTGTGAGATTTTTACCCTAAAACTCCACTCCCTGTTGGGATTGTATATTTTTGGGAGATTGGATAGTTTGTTTGATTGAGGCTATAGGATTTATCATCCTCTTCAGCCTGGAACTGGTATTGAGTGGAATATTTTTAGAAATTATGGTAAGCTGATAGCTT
>WYDF02064568.1:0-24992 GCA_009867245.2 Adranes taylori
TTATATAATATAATCTAACATAATAAAAAAATTTAAATGCACGCCACTGCTAGTATTGAATGTAAACTAAACGTGATAACAAACTTATGATATAATAAGTATCAAAAGCATTCCAGACGGACAGATGGAGAAAGCTAGACGTTTATATAATATAATCTAACATAATAAAAAAAATTTAATGTACGCCACTGTTAGTATTGAATGTAAACTAAACGTGACAACAAACTTATATATATAATAAGTATCAAAAGCGTTCCAGACGTACAAAGCTAGACGTTTATATATAAACATTAAAAGCAATGCAAGAAAAACAGCCCACGTAACAAGACTTACATAAATTACATTTTCTTTGAACGGAGGTGGCAACACTGGTATTATACAATTCTATGGCAACATAAATATTTAACGAAAGCACAGTATTTCTTGTACACAAATTGCATTTGATGGATGAAGTGATCGTACGAAGTTAATGGTTATCTACACTTCAAAATGCGAAATGAAAAAAAAAGTTTACTTCAAAAGGCCAAATTCGTCGTAATTAAATTACAGCAATAATTAAAGTAATTATCAGCTCAAATCTGAGAATTAAACTAGAACATTTTACTAAATGAGTTTACAAGGCAACTATAAGTTTAAGAAGGTAACATTGCTTTTCATAGCACATCAAAGTATTGACTTTGGTGTATAGATGCATAAATATGATATGACGCTTCTGTTATTATTTTTATATCACTATATTTTATAAAATAATATTTATATATATATATACGTTCTCTTAAAAGTCTTGTGTAATTTTATAAAATATATTATCCGGCGAATAGGAACATGAAAAAGAATATCCCGTAGTGAATTTAGTTACTCAAGCTGATTTGTATAACGCTGGTTTATATTTACTATATTTGTACATTGTACCCACATGCATTGATTATATTCAAAGATGGCCCCCAAACGGTAAACGAGATTAGGAGCATTGCGCTGATAGCGTTATATTATTAAATATGCTGCTATTATACAAATATTTTCGGGTGTAATAAATATTTTTCCCAATTTAAATTTATCTGGTTTGCACCAAAGAAAAGAAGAGTTGGTTTGACTATATTTTATGGACTGGGCACATACCGAAAATTAAAAATCATACCTTATTTGAAAACTCTTACAACATCAAGAACTGTGGTGTATATATATCATATTGTGCTGTTCAGGAGTTATAGCCCTTCAACGTGCTCCAACATACCTAAAAGAAAACGGTTATTAAACGTTATAAATATTATATCATCTACTAAAACTACACTTTACCGTCACTCTACCGTCTAAGGATATATTATATAACTTTAATAAACAATATTTTGTCATTCTGTTTTTAATAAATTTCTAGAACTGTCAAAGTAATTATAATTTACTTCCAGCCTTTTTATACATGTATTTTAATAGGTTATATTAGAGTAGACATTAATGAAAAGATAGATGATGTTAATTTTGTGTGCTTCAATGCGCAGTTATGCCAACCCATCGAAACGAAAACCATTAAGTTATTATATTAATTATTGAATGAATATTAACTTCTTAATTATTACAAAGCTGCTATTTTTAAGTTTAAATAATTTATTATAATGATTACGTACACTGAAAATATATTAGATACAAAATCTGGTGTTATTATTCGATATACAAGACATATTTTGAAACATACCTACTAAAATTAGGACGTTATATTCTCAGCAGCTTTCACCGTTAGAAAAGGAAACTCGGTTACCTGATTAACGCTTATATTGTTGCACCCCGTATATTGGGGTATCGACTGGGGATTTAACTTTGCACTCTAATTGCAACATATTAAATTAATAAAAATAGGCCTAACATTCGTGTATCGACGACAGACGACATAATAAAAGAAAGGAATAATCGCGAACTGAAACTGTACTTAAAAATTTAAAAACTGTCTAAAAGAAAGTTGAAGCACAGGAAACCAATAAAAGTGTTCAATTGCTCCCCAATCATTGTATAGCCAAATGAAGAGATGCAAAATGAAACTAGTGAATATTATTTAGAAAACAAAATATTTCCAGGAATCGTTGGTTTATCGTTGGGAATCGTCGATTGCAGTCATATTCAGTCAATTACAAGGAGAGATAGGAGAAGACTGGTGGGAGAGATGGCTGAAAATGCGAAAGAAAATTCAAGAGAAGAAAACAGCAAAGAACTGTACAGTATTCACGAAACAACTGTCTAAAAGAAAGTTAAACCACAGGAAATCAATAAAAGATATACAAGGAAACCTTTTAACGAACACCACAGAGCGCCTCAATCGATGGTGTGAATTCTTCATGAAACTACTGAACCCAGCCACTGCAGTGAGCCAAAACCAACAGGAAGAGAAACAAAATGTAAAGCCGCTAAAGGTAATGCTTAACCCGATCATTAGAGCAGAGGTGGTAGCAGCAATCAAGAAGTGTAAAAATGGCAAAGCCCCAGGTATTGGCAACATACCTGCAGAAGCACTCTAGAGCAACGCTAATCGCACAACAGATATGATGATCCATCTACTAAACTAAGTGTGGAACACCGATGTAATGCCAGCTGATTGGAAAAGCAAGATAAGGGTGCTCGTCAAACAAGCTAAGAAAGGGGACCTCAACGACTGGAGATATTTCTATCTACGCCAAGTAAAATGTTATGGCGCATTCTAGTAAATCGGATCAAGAAAGCAATGAATGGATGATTTAGAAAGGAGCAAGCTGAATTCAGAAAGCGCAGATGCTGTACAGACCAAATCAACACCCTAAAAATCATAGTGAAGCAATCTATATCTGGCGTTTGTCGATAATTAAACCAATCTACTGTGGACAAGTGCTTCACGAGGAGAGCTTTCTGACGCTTTTGATATAAAAACTGAAATAAAGCAAGGCGGTTTGCTCTCGCCTATTCTATTCATAGTAACACGGGGCCAAATAATGCGGAAAGTAGTAGCCAACGGAGCTAAGAGTATCCATTAGGGACTTATAGGGAGATTAGAAGACCTGGAGTTTGCAGACGATATCTGCCTTCTGGTCAGACTAGACGCTCCGAGATATGTAAACCAAACTGGACACTTTAGAAATTGAAGCAGCGAGAAATGGCCTCAAGATCAATAGACCAAAAACAAAAGAGATACGAGTTAACCCCACCAAGTTGGAGTCGAATGGAATATCAATTAACAAATACAAGCAACAGTGAACCAATTTTTGAGTACCGTCTTAGGATCTGATGGTCAGACGCAATCTCCAACGGAGAAGTATGGCAGATAACAAGACATGCCCAATACACTATCCAGATAAAGAGGAGAAAAGGGCGCTGGATTGACCACACACAACGGCAAGGCCATGAACACATTCCGAAACAAGCCCTTTACTGCAGCCCCCAGGGAAGGCAAAGGCCGAGAAGACCGCGATAAACATAGCGAAGAACTGTAGAGAATGAGGTGACAGAAATCGGCAAGCCCTGGAACACAATCAAACCCATAGCAAAGAGTAGAAACCGCTGGAAAGCTCTCACTATGTTCCTTGGAGACATACTAAAGGAAATAATGTAATGTAAAAAATGTTAAAATGCCTAACAATTACTTTTCAACATATATTTTACTCCAATCGTTCATCAGATTTACAAAACATTTAAGGTTTCCTTCTATGTATAAAAACTGTTCCAAGCCTGATTTTAGCCTATTCGTTGGTGAAAAATAGTGTAGCGTACCCTATAAATCGCCTACCTATAAATTCCCCGGTTCCCACATTTGCCTACGGCGCAGACCGCTGTCAACTTTGTCGCGGTCTGCGGTCTCTTTTCACTCACTTTTGGGAAATTTCTAACAGAGCAGTCTGGCGTGCTTTGCACACACGAGGCTGCCTTGAACTTTTGAATTTGTCTACGCACGAATTCGTCAAGCCATGAATCCTCCAGTCCCCCCCCCCCCCCATTGGCGGATTTAGGGGTGGGAGTTTGTATCATTGTTAAAGATTAAACTAGGGGGGAACGAACAAAAAATATGTTATGCTTCTTTACGTTCGGGACTACGATGGGGCATGTCGGACGCGTCTCTTAATTTTAGCTATTGTTTTGACATTGGCTGTCAAAGTAATAAAATCATAAAGAAACGTAGAGAATAGAATACGCGATAAAATTTTACTTGGCGTAGATCAAAAGCCTCTCCAGTTGTAACATTCGGTGAGGTCCCCTTTTTTTGGGTAGTTTTATCCTTATCTTGCTTTTCCAATCATCTAGCATTACTTCGGTGTTTGATTTATAAATTGTGTAGCAGGGGAGCAAAGTCCCTGACTCTGTAGCAAAAAACTTAACAGATACGCTAGCTTTGCTAGAATTCATTATACTCTTGGGATACTTGCATCCCCTTTTAAATATCATTTTACGCTTGCCGAAGTTATCAGATAAAGTGGATTCATCATAATTTATCTAAAGGTGAGGCGGTATATCTTTACTTGTTTCCTCCAGCTCTTTGAAATAATTTTTTATTGTAGTTGGGGAAACTTCCACCCGACTCCTTTTAATATTTTGGCAAAGCCGCTGGGATAGGGAATCTTTATGTCTATTCAGAAAGCCCAATGCCCACTCCTCACCAGGCATGTTATCTTTAAATTGTCGGATGAGCATACCTTCCCTGTGCAAATATTTTATGAAGCAACGTAAAACAAATGTGCTTAGTGGATAGTGCCAACTAGAACACTTTTAATACTGAGCGCTGCAAAACGTTTCGCAGGGTCTCAGGTGTAGCTCTTTGTCCATCTTCATTTTTTATATTTAAATTACCAGCTAATGTATACTGTTTGAAATATCTGCGCAATGCAGATTTCGAAACTACAAATTTTTCCTGAGCTATTCGTAACGACATTCCTCTCATTATCGCCTCAATAGCATTTGTTATTTGTTAATAGGTTGATTTGGCTTAACCAGTGCGTCCCTTTAGTAAATTATAAAAATACAATTTTAGCAGTGTCCCTCTTCTTATTAAAATAATGTACAATTTTCACAAAAATTTTATTTTCTAAGGCTTCAATGAATTTATTTTTAATTTAATAAATGATATTTACTCAGCAATATAAGCTGTGAAATATTATAAAATGTTTGTGACATCGAACTCGACCACTATCAAAGAAACATGAAAACGTAAACAAAACTTTGCACTCTCAAATACCCAATCAGAAATGATTATTTGGTTTCAATGGCTCAGCTGTGTCTTGCCAGGACCCTTACGAACCAAACTGGCAGTGTGTGCAACAAAACAAAATAAATTTTTGAGCGTTAAATTTAAACTATTTTTTTTTGCTTTTGTCCCTATTCATCTCATATTACGGTATTAAAGTGACTAATATTTTAAAACTTTGTTTGAGGTAAGCTAATTGTTGGATGAATATCGTGCACGAAAATTTGTAACCAGAGATGCTTTGGGCGCGGAACGCACCGATACGATGTTCTGGTCCTATTTTTTTAAGAGACGGAACGCGTCCCTGAACTCTTTTTGTAGCGTTTCTATATAATGTTTTCAGTTATTATTATACTTGTGTTCTACTTTTATCCAAGTAAATTTTTAACTATAGCCGGAACGGAACGGCTTTAGGTTCCGTTCCGGTACTTCATATTTTAGCAATTTGTAACTAAATTACACTGAAGATGTGATTTGTTTCTACATTTTTAGCAAATTTACTTTTGACATAACTCGGAGACGCCGAAGCCGCCGAGTTTTGATACAGGAAAGCAAGAATAAGTTTTGCTTGCCTATCAGAGCTCATGATGTTATACTGTTCTAAGGTGTTACAAAATTTCGATTTGTTCGTACCAGAAAAAAGTTATGACTATGCTTCTGATTAAATCATATGCATTAATTACATACATACAACAGATTGATAAAATCTAAGAAATAAATATTAGGAGATGTTGAGAAATGTATCCATATTTTATAAAGTAATAAAAATAGGCTCGCATAGATATGAAGAAGTATATACTTATTCGGCGTAGTAATAATTTCTAACAAAATTACTATATAGCTGAGTCAATTATTCAATTTATTTATTATATAGAAGGCATATAGATTAAATCAGGTTAAATAATTTATTTCTTCACTTCACTATTTGAAGTAGATATCTACATTGTAAAATATTTTATCAGGCAAACAACAAAAATGAGAGATTATTTTATTAATAAAATTGTGTTTTATTTAAAAGTTTGCACAACAATAAATAAAAAATTTTAAATATTCAATAGTTACCAGACTTATTACAGAGTTTCGTATGACTGAGGTAAGCAACAAAAAAAATCAATATACATTTTTATAGGCAATCCTTATCTAGATTTCTTTACTATACTCTAGGATTACAAGATCTTCTTCTTCTTCAAAAATATTTATTGGTCTTAAATAAAATAAATAACTTTCTTGAGGAAGAATCCAGTAAAAATATTACAGTAAGAATCCTTAAAACAGCTAGTGGTACTTAAGGAATAAGGGTACTTACGAATCCCTAGATCATCTCGTATTGCGAAAAATAGAGTAAGAGCCCCTTGGATCATGTAAGGATTCTTACTCTATTTTTCGCTACAATTGGTTTACGTTTTGATGGTTATTTTTACCATCATCATCAGGGCTATGTACATATTTTAATATACTTGTTCAGTTGCTCTTGTGTTTGGTAAGTTGATAGTCAACATTAATCGTACCAAAAAAAAAAGCAGCAAATGAAAAACATATTGAAATATCTACATAGCCCTGATGATGATGATGCTAAAAATAACCATTGAACCCATAAGCTAGTTGTAGAGAAAATTGACCTGCGATGTTAACAACCTTTTAAAACAGCGATGTCCAACCTTTTAGTATCTCTAGGCGACATTGGAAATAGAAGAATGAATTTGGGCCACAATATATATGTACGCTTATTCTGTTCCGGATTGTACTCTTCGTATGATTCACTTTCCAAAAGAGTTGTTCATAGATAAATGTGCTGCCAATGATACGATCAGCAACGATCATTAGCCATGGATATTTGTCTCTGGGTAGGTACCGTAAAATAGGGCTACTTTGACTTCGAGAGTTACTTTGACACTATTTGAAGCTACTCTGACAACTCTCCTCGTATAATCGAAAAGGCGAGAAATTTTGAGGTTATGTTAATGTAAATATTAGTAGGCACCTGTTTGAGCGTTCCGCAGTGTACTGAGGTGTTATTGTGGCCTAAATATTTAAAAACATTGTGTTAATATGGTTAGAATCTACAAATAGAAACCAGGAGCTCGTGCATACAAAAACTATAGCGAAGAAGCCCTAAAAAAAGCAGTTTGTGAAGTTAAAAGCGGTAACTTATCAAACAGTGCGCCCGCTAAAAAGTATAAAACAAACAGAACGACATTAATGTACAAAGTTCGTGGTTTTCATGTAAATAAACCCGGATATCCAACCGTTTTATCTAACTTCGAAAAAGAATTGATAGCAGAAATACTGGGAATTGTGAGTGATTGGGGATTTCCCATGACCAAAGCAGATATACGAGGTGTGTTCGAGAAGTGTATGAATAAGCAAGGCAGGGATGTACCACAATGGAAAAATAATGTGCCAGGTGTTGATTTTGTAAACTCTTTTGCCATCAGAAATGAACTTTCCGTTGTAAAGCTACAAATATTAAGAAGCAGAGAGCATCGCTAAGGATAACTGAGCTCACCGAGTTTTATGAAAATATTCGTTACTACAAAACCTCATAATATTTATAATAATGACGAAACAAACATTCCAGATGATCCAGAGTCACTAAACGTTCTTGTGCCACGAGGAAGAAAATGAGTGGAGCGAGTACGAGAGCATTCAAGAACATCAATCAGCGTTATGCTTTGTGGAACAGCGGCAGGAGTTTTATTGTCGCCTGTGGTTGTTTATAAGGCAAACAATTTATATGAAAATTGGACCAAAGTGAATTCCATATATAATCACAGCGGATCGGGATGGTTCGATATGAATTTATTTGAACAGTGGTTTTGTAAATTGTTGCTACCGCATGTTAATGCCAATCGGAAAGAAAATGAAACGGTCGTTGTTTTGGATGACAATCGGGCATCACATTTTTCACGAGAAGTGATGAGGGCATCAATACAAAACAAAATTTATTTCAGTGCTTTTCCCCCTAACGCCACACACTTGCTCCAGCCATTGGACGTAGGAGTTTTTGGTCCCATTAAAAAAAAGCAGCAGCGAAAAGTTTTGGATAAATGGAGACAAGAATCCAGGCGTCAAGGAACGATTCCCAAGGAACAATTTCCCGTGCTTCTGCTAAGACTGTGGACTTCTATAGCACCCAATATAAAATCCAATCTCCAGTGTGGTTTTAAAGGAACTGGCCTGCATCCATTTGACCTAAACGTAGTTAAAAGTAAGCTTTCTTCCGAAGAAACCAGAACTGGTAGAATTTTAGACAACAGTTTATTTAAATTGTTTAGAGAATCTAGGGGCTTCGATGGAAATAGATAGCGACATAAAAGAGGCAAGAAATTGACCATAAAGCCAGACACTCCAGAAGAATCAAAGTGAGGCAGAAGATCTTCATCAAGCTACGTCTAGATCCAATTTACCTCGTCAGACCTCGTCAGACAAATCCTCGTCAGACAAATCCAATTTACTCTTCAGATGAAGACCTTCCACTTTCAAATTTGGTCTCAAATTTATGCTCCAAATTCAGCCTCCTCAAGCAGAACAGTGTGCGAGAAAAAATAGTACAAGACGAAAACCTCTGTTCCATCTGCCTATGTTAGTTTCGACATTATGTTGGAAAGGATTGGATTTGCTGCGTCAATTCCAAGAATTGGGTTTGCGGACACTGTAACAAGGGCACCAAGAATCCTCGGTTTGAGTGTCCAAGATGTGAGGATGATGAATGAACATGTATTTAAAGAATATTATTCTTGTTTTTGTTAGCGTTACCATTATTTATATTTTGTTACATGCCACTTTGTTACTTTATTATAAATTTTGCTAAATAAATGTTAGCTTAATAAAAACGTGTATTTTTAATTTATAATCCCTTGAAAAGTTGTAAAATAAAAATATATATTTTTTTTGTGCTCAAACGAACCCCTGAATAATACTAATTTGAACTCCAGTACAAAACAGCATCATGTTAAAGTAGCCCCGAGTCTGGGGCTACTTTGATACAAAAAAAATGTTTTTTATATCAAGGAGTGCTTTTAGATAGCTGTTGCCTATAGGCATTGTTGTCAAGGCGTCTATTGGTTGAGACAAACATTAATTTATTGATTCGGAAAACTAAGAAAACAGTTACGGTGGAAAAACTTCCTAAACTATGTCAAAGCAGCCCCAGTTACGGTACATTTTATAGAAGTCCAATAAAGTAACGCTGTCAAATTTCTCTTTTAACTCTATGTCCGATTGCAACTCTATGTATTTGTTGTATTTGGAAATTGTTTCTCAGTTTATCTATATCAATAGAAAACAAGCTTCAAAAATACAAATATGTTGATTATGTTTTCGAAAATTTCGGGATCTATTTCAAATTCTCGTGTCAAATCAATAAGTAACACTGCATATTCATTTCCATTCTTCGAATTGTGTTTGGCCAATATGAACAAATTCACAAAATTATTTGCATTTATTTGGCCCTCCCATAACTTCAGTTTCATTTGGAACGCATGTATGGTTTGAAACATTGTGTTGACAAATTTATCTTTTCCCTCAAGACTTGTCATTACTTGTGATACTTGTGAAGACTTAAAAATCCGAAGACCTAAAGATGTTTAAGTCATTTAAATGAGCAATAAAATCCACGAAAAATGCCAAATCTGCAAGCCATTTGGCATCGTCCAATTCTGATACCATTTCGCTTTTCGCAGTCATAAACAATTTTATTTCGTAAAACACGTTTTAAAATCTTTGTAACATTTTTCCTCGAATCAGCCACCTTATTTCTGTAAAGTATGTGATCGCATTACCCAGCTTTTAAATTTTTGGAAAATTCTTAAAATGGTCCCTCGTGTCCTTATAAAATTTCGTCTTGACAACGACTTTCATAATATGATCGATTTTTAAAGCTTGCTCGCATAAATTTTCTTGATGTATTATGTAGTGATATTTAATCAAACTACAGATTCCAATAGCTATGGCATCGTCTTCTATTAATTTTACAAGTCCATCTTTTCTGTCAATCATTGCTGGGCAACTACACCAGATGGTAACAAACAAAATCGCGTTAATATTTTCTGGACAACTTCATAGAAGTCTCTCATGGTAGTCTTCTCTTAATGGTACTAAAGCAGCCATTTCTTTAGTTATCACATATTCTTCATTAATACCTCTGATAATAATGGCAAATTAGAGTACTCTCATCAATCGATAAAGAATAAAATGCAAAAGTGCAAACTCTATCTTTCAAGTCATTTTCAATAGTTTCCCCAAGATCCTCAATTCTCCTGGCAATAATTTGATGATATTAGCTCATATTAGAAATAACGGTTTTGTTATCAGGAAAATTGATATCTGCCACACTTTCCATGAATTTCTTGATAAATGATTTTCAGTTTTTGGCAATTAAGTTAGCGACTATGTAGCAAGCGTTTACAAATGATCCTGAATGTGTAGCAACTTTGTTGACAAAGTTTTGCGGAGTTGTAAGGCACTTTTAGTCGCCTACATGGCCTTTCCGGCACAGTTCTTCAAACGCATCATATTTGAAAGAATATTTTTGCGAGTAGTGCCTTTGAACAAGGGTACGGAAACACGACAAATTAGGCAGAGTGCCTGACTATTTATCTCAACAAAAAAGTAATCCTCTGCATGAGCATTGGGCCGCATTTGTGGTTGGTCTCGGCCACATGCGGCCCATTGCCACACGTTGGACAACTCTGATGTAAAAGGAAAGAGGTCAGTAAATAGAAACATTTTTACTCAATGTTCACAACATCCTAACTTTTATTGGTTGGAGAAAAACACTGTAGGTAATAAAGATAATATAAATGACCGGAAAACATCAAATTTTGAAGATCTCTCCAAACTGTTAAAAGAAATTAAATGCAAATATCTAGCAAATATCAAAATCCTGAATGACATAATGCGCTGAACAAGTCAAGAAATAAATGCGTACCGGAAGTTAACCCCTAAATTTATCCTTAATTTTTTAGCTTCATTCTTGATGAATGACTTCCGGCTTATATTATTAATTATTCTAGAGCCATATACTAAAACAAAATGACGCTAAAGCATTCATATTAACTTTTCGTAAAATTTCAAAATGGCGGCTGAGTGTACAACCATCTTAACAGATTGACAAGTTTACCAATTTGTTCAAAAAAATTCCAGATTTTTTAATCTAACTAAAGCAATGCCAAATTGAAATCTGGGTGGCAACCCCCTTTAAAAACAGGAGGTAGGGGCTTTCAAAATCTCCTATAGCATTATAACATAAATATAAAGAAATTGTACAGTTTTTTATATTTATATCCCATAAATCGCACACTTTTGAAGAAAAAAACGTTAAAGTAACGTCAAAAGCCTTCAAAGTATTTAACCATTAGTAACAGTCTCCTTTAAAAGCAAGAGCTAGCTTTCAACAATTTTACAGTTTTCCGTATTTGTTCCACGTAAATCGCAAATAGTGCATTATACAAATATTTATCAAGAGGCTGTCAAGAACAATGTCAAGAGGCTCTAATGAAAATAAATTTAGGTGGCAAGTCCCCTGAAACAAAACAATCATGGGCTTCCAAAGTTTTGTATAATTTACTCATCTATGTAGCATATGTTAACAGTTTTCATAGTTTTGATGTATTTGACCCACCTCAATTGCTCCCTTTTACTAGAGAGCTCTAGTAAACTTAAATCTAGTAGCCCCCGCCCCTTCCTCCTCCTTAAATACAAAGTCAAGGTCTTCCAAGTTTTGTATTCACTGTAAAGTTTGTTTTTATATGTTACATAAATGAGTGTATTATACAAATCTTTGGAACATTAGCGGCTCCAAGGGGGAGGGGGGAATTCCCGCCCCCTATTTGAAATGGTTGTTTAATCCTAAACATTGCTGAATAGTAAAGGTAGTATTAATAAAACATAGTTGTACGTTAGGATGACCTCCCCTTTTATGGCTCCTGAAGCGGCCCTGCTTTGGAAGTCCATAACTCTTTATTTGATTGAAACTTGTCACCTAGATATATTTTTGTTGCGGCCCCTATACATTGCTGTAACATTTTGAACGTAAAATGATGCGATTTAATTGAAACTAATGGGGATAAATGTAAACTTTCTTCACGTATGCCACATAGATGAGTAAATACAAGACTTTCGAAGCCCTTAATTGTGATTTAAGGAGAGGAAGGGAGGTGCCCCTTAGATTTATGTTTGTTAGAACTTTTTGATATATCTCTAATAATCTAAATGTAAAAGAGTACGATTAATATGGAACAAAACTACAAAATGTGTTTACATGTGCTACATTGAAGCCCATACATGGAAGTCTATAACTGTATGGTTTGAGGGGAATTGCCATCTATATTTGTTTTTATTGAAGCTTCTTGATATAACAAATATGGAAAACTCTTTTACCAATATGTTATATAGAGGAATAAATTACACAAAACTTGGAAAGCTCTTGGTTTTGTAGGAACCTGCCACTAATGTCTGAGGATTTAGAGGTTTCTGACGTTACTTAAACATTTTTAACGCAAACGTGTGCAATTTACGCGGATCAAGTATTATACATAAAACTGTACCATTTGTTTACATATGTTATATTGATGAGTAAGCTAGATAAGATTTTGGAAGCCCCTAGCACGTTTTTTCAGAGGTTTGCCACCAAGCTTTTAATTTGTTGCAACCTCCTGGTATTGCTTTAATATTTGAGCTTCAAAAACTTGTATTATTTTTTTTTGAACAAATAGGTTAAATTCAGAACCTGTGTATAAGGTGGTTGTGCACATTTTTATAAGGATGCTTGTGCCGCCATTTTAAAATTTAAAAAAATGCTAATATAAGTATTTTAACATCATTCTTTAAGTATATGGCACTAGAATAATTCAAATAAATAATATAACATAGAAAACAAAACAATACATTAAAAAAGGAACTAAAAATTGAGGGATGGATTTAGAGATAACTTCCAATACATCAAATAAATTTACTGAGTATGAAGATCAAAACAATTTTTGGGGTAATCCAATGAATAGAATTTACTAAACTAGATGAAATAAAGTATTGGACAGACCATTAAATACGAGGGTAGTCCCAGAAGTACCCGACCTATCAAAGAAACTCCAAAAAAGAAAAAATTGGGAAAACATATCTTTACTTCTCTACATAATCTCCTTTTAGCTCGATGTTTAATTCCTTCGATACGCTGTTTATAATGAGAATCGTCCAGCTCCTCAAACTAGACATCAACCGCAGACTCTACTTCTTTATTGTTGGTAAATCTTTTAACACCGAGCAATTTTTTCAAATTTGAAACAGAAAGTAATCCGAGGGGGCTAAATCAGAAAATCATCGAATAGAGTGCGTAAAGAAGTGAGGAAGCATTTCGAACCCTAACTCATTGATTTTGGACATTGCGATAACGGATGTGTGAACTGGTGCACTGTTTTGATGAAACAAAACTTTCTTTTTCGCCAAATGCGGTTGTTTTTTCTTGATTTTATCACTCAAACGCTGCTATTAGTTCGCATAATGTTGATTATTTTTCCTCTCTGAAGATAATGAATGAACATTATTCCAACGAACTGACGCCATGGCCTTGCTTGCAGATGGAACTGTCTTCGCCTTCTTTGGAGCCGATTCTCCTCTTTCAGTTCATTGCTTCGTCTCAGGTCTGAAGTGTTGGATCATATTTCATTCACGATTATGAATCCACACAAAAACTCGGCTTTATTGTTGTGAAACTTCACCAAACACTCGACTGAAACATTCTCTCGTTGCTATTTTTGTTCCATTGTGAGTAATCGCTTCACTCATCTTGTGCACAGCTTTCTCATGTCCAAATTTTCAGTCAATATGCGATATACAACACTTTTTGAAAGCCTGCTATCTCTGTTAGCTCGCGCATTTTCAGTCTACGGTTATTCAATACCATTTTGTGGATTTTCTTCGCCATTTCTGTCGTGGTCACCTCATTTTGTCGATCAGTGAAATGTTTGTCTTAGCAGCACGTTCGGCCTCGTTTCAACTCTGTCACCCAATAGTTTACTGTTGTAGACAGAGGGGCGGACTTTCCCCAGAGTATAATCTATCTCCGCTTTGGTACTGTTTGGATTGAGGTCTTTGAAATGAAAGGCATAGCTAATATTTCCCATGTTTACAAATTCACTGAGAGCGTTCACTCTTGATGGCTGCCAAACAAATACTAAACAATGTAGTGTCGTCAAACTTCAAACTTAAGGTTTATAAGGTTGGTACTTTCTGTCATAGTCATTTTCTTCAAACAACCTAGTCGCCATCTGTACGTCAGGTCGGGTACCTCTAAAACGATCCTCGTAGTTTACGAATTTCGACAAATAGTGACAGAAGAAGTTTATTACTAGAAAGCTAGGCTTCCAGTAAAACTAATTTGCATTAGTCAAATATTTTGCATTTTCCTTCATCCGATAGATCACATTTACTTGAACCATATTTAATGTCTTTATAATTAATTTTAATAAAAACAGTACAAAAAATACCTGCATTCTTTTGTACAGATAAAAAAATCAGGTAACTGAATGAATTAATCGTGCTAAAATTTTCAATCAGGTTATGGTATTGGAATGGGAAGTAAAAATTTCTATCAGCTCAGTTCGTTCAGTTTAATCACCTTAAATGAATCCAAAAGAATCCGACAAATGCGTTTAATGAGATGTGGATGGGGAAGGAGAACGTGTCCGAGGAATGGAAGAAAAGGGAAATAATACAGAATTATAAGACAGGAGAAAGGGACATTGGTCAGTTATAGGACAGGATAATGTACAGGAGAACTACAGTAGAATGGACAGTTATAGGGCATAACAATAATAGATGGATTAAACAGAATATTTGTGAGAATATTGAATAGGAGATTGGATGAGGAGGTAAAGGAAAAGGGGATACAATCTCACACGCAGAGTGGTTTCGTCAAGAGCAGGGGAACTGGAGAGAACTTAGTTATTAACTATGTGGTCAACCAACAAATTTGTGAGAGAAAGACGGTATACCTATTGTTTGTAGATCTAAAGGCAACCTTTGACAGGATCGTTCGAAGTAAGTTGTGGGAGAGATTAGTGGAAGTGGGGATTTCGAAAGAAATTCTAGGAATGTTGAGTATTATGTATGAAGGAACGGAAGTGAGGGGAGAGTGAATGCGGAGGTTTCAAAGTTGTTTGGGGTAAAAAGAGGAGTGACGCAGAGGTGTCCGCTGAGTGCTTGCCTCTTTAACATGAATATAAGTATATATATATATATGGGAGTTGAGGAAGTGGCAAATGTAAGGTGTAAGGTAGATTGGCAAATGTAAGGTGTGGACGATGACGTATGCGGACTATATTGTATGTATGGCAAGAAGTAGAGAAGAGATGAATGCTGAGAACACAAATATTATGGTGTGTAAAGGAGGGGGGAAGGGGGGGAGTGAGAGAAAGTAAGAAAGATGTGTTTTTACTGGGAGAGAATCAGATAGAAGTGTTTAAGAAATATAAGTATCTGGGATATATGTTGACGCAATGTGAGTCATGTTGAGGGATTAAGTCAAAGTGAGGGATGAAAAGGATGAGGGAAGTATGGGAATGGAGATTTGGGGAATCTGTGAGGATGAGGAGATCATTATGGATGTGTATTTGAAAAGCGTAATGAGGAAATGTGGGCGGTGTGTGAGAGGGAAATGCTAGAGTGAATGCAGGCGGGATGTTTAAAGAAGATGCTTGTATTGGATAGAACGACACAGTACGAAGTAGTGTTACAAGAAGCCGGAAGAAGAAAATTTTGGCTAACAGGTGTGAGAAAGATGGTGACATTTTGAGAGAACAGTTTGGGTGGATGAAGAGAGAAGAATGACTAAGTAGATATATTTTGGGAATGAAGGAGAATGGAATTAATGGTTGCATAAATACGTGGTTAGAAAATAGAAGGAAGATTTATGAAAGAATTGGGTGGTCAATGAGTAGATGGAGAGAAAGAATAGTATACGGTGAAGAAGTGGTCAAGGAAGTTTTTGAGAGGCTAGTGGATGTGGAGAAGCAAGAGAGGAATGCGAGGGGTAGGGGGTAGTTTTAATTGTAGTTATGAATGGATAATGGAGAATAGGATGGCAGAATATTTAAAATCTGGAATGATCATGAAAGAGAAAAGGATGATAGCAAGGTTCAGGTGTGGTAGCGAAGAGCCGAGTAATAGGTACTGGATGAGTGAGAATAGATATGAGAATAGCTACTGGAGGGATAAGACGTATCATGGAAAAAGTGATTAATGAAATAAAGAAAAAAAAGCGATAGGTGTGGGGATTAAGGAAAGAAAGGGTGGAAGTAAAGGATAATGCAAAGAAAATAGAGAGTAAAAAGGGATTAAGGAAGGTGAGGGCAGTACAGAAATGGGACGAGGGTGAAGATTTGGGTCATGAAGGGCGAAGGCAGATAGTAGTGTAATGGAGAAAAGAGGGTAGACATAAGATAAAGGGAAGGGGGCTTCAAAAGCAAGGAGAGGGTAGAAGTAGGAGATGGAGATTGGGAGTAAACGGGAGGAGACATGGTCTTACATGGTCTTAAGATGGAAATAAAATGGGATGTATTGAATGTACGAGAGGATTGGGATCATGATTGGAATTATATTGGGAAATAAATATACTAAAATCAGATTTAAATTTCAAGGATGTTTAAAACCAACTTGGAACGTTCCAAATAGAATTTTAGAAAGAAAAGCTAAAAAATCTAAAAGTTTATTTAACTAACTGAAATAAGTACAACACGGCTCCAAAATGTTTAATGTTTTTATTTCGTGTTTGTTTCATTTTTTGGTGTGTTTTGTTTTTGCTGTAAATATAATAAAAGCGAGCGAGCGACAAACCAAAAAACCTTTTCTAAATGACTTGCAATCAATATTTTAGTCGCAGGCTCACATAAACAAGTGGAGGCAATTTCAGTTCTGTTTCAATCCAGCAGTTATGTGCCTTCCAGTATACATATTTTGCTTTATCGTGGATCCTGAACGCTGTATTTATATTATACGTCTCTTCAAATAAATATACAGTATGACTCAATTCAAATGAAAGTACTTTGATTCACATGTTTAATCCGATTTCAAAAATTATTTTCCTATAGTGTGTCGCATCTAAATTTGTACATTTTCATTTTTTTGTTTTACCTAGGAAGTGGAGAAA
The DNA here is from genome assembly GCA_009867245.2 of Adranes taylori. Classification (NCBI taxonomy): domain Eukaryota; kingdom Metazoa; phylum Arthropoda; class Insecta; order Coleoptera; family Staphylinidae; genus Adranes; species Adranes taylori. The sequence continues at coordinate 17,334 of WYDF02064568.1, forward strand.
CCTTCAAAAGGCGAAGAATGCCCGTGCATCCAACAGTGTGGGATTTCTACCCTAACAAACCTTCAAAAGGCGAAGAATGCCCGTACATCCAACAGTGTGGGAGGTGCACCCTAACTAAACTCCACTCCCTGTTAGTACTGGATTGGTTGAGATGTGGTATTGTTTCAGGAGACTTTAGGATTTTCCATCCCCTTCAGCCTGGAATTGGTTTTGAGTGGTTATGTTCAAAATTGGTGCAGATAGCTTGCGGGGGGAATGCTATGCAATAGCATTCGCTTTACAGCCAAGGAAAACCTGCAAGACATTGGCCATAGCATGATTAAAGATGGCTTGTTTCAGGATTGAGTAGGATTGGTTTGGTTTTTAGTTTCTTGTTTCAAGTGTACCTTTGTTGTTGCTGCAAGCGATGTGCTATTGACTTACTAATGGTGATCGTGGGAATGTTAGTGGATTTTGTTTTGTCTTTCTGTGCTCTTTTGTTCATTTTTATAGGTTTTTTTTCTTTCTTTCATTATTATTTTTTCTTTTCTTTTTCTATTTTTTTTTATCTATTTTTTTTTCTCGATGTTATGTTAATGCCCCTTAACGACAGGATATAGGAATTGCATCGATGATTTCCTGGAGGTCTTCGGGAGGCTCTTGCATTGCCTGAATAATTCTGTCTGGTGGCTGCGGAAAAGATCATGTAGGTGATTTACGCTAGAAGAACCAGATTAGGGCTTGGGAACTTATAATGGAGTTTGTGAATTTTCCTAAGAATTGCACGCTCACAAGTTGTTAGCCTGTGGATTCAATAGTTTTTAATAAAATGTAAAATGTTTTCTTTTATACAGATTATGAATCCAGTGGTGTAGAAGAAAAATATTTCAAGAAAATTGTCTAACAAACTTTAGTCGTTTTTGACATGCAAAAATCATCATAGTATGCCTTGAAAATGAAATAAAATGTGCGATATGCAAATGTAGCCACAAACAAAGATACATAAATTATCGCATATTTTATTTCATTTTCAAGGCATACAATGATGATTTTTTCATGTCAGAAACGACTAAAGTTTGTTAGACAATTTTCTTCAAATATTTTTCTACGCCACTGGATTCATAATCTGTATAAAAGAAAACATTTAACATTTTATTAAAAACTATTGATTAAGAATAAAGCTCTAACGGGGACACTCGAATTGGAGTCCGCATAATCCGTGCTATCTGTGCTTACGTTGGGATTCCTTAATCTTACACGCGAATTGCAGTTCAAGAGGCGGTCAGGTATAAATATGTAGGTACATAATAGAATAAATGATACAAAGAATACTTTATTTAAAAAAAAATATTAAAGCAAAACAAAAGTAGCTGTACAGTTCTCATCACTGCTTATTTCGCTAGTAAAATACTAAACTTATAAGATAAACATTTTAAGAAATCAGAGCGGCTAATTGTGTTACAATAAAATTGCTCAATTTTTGCAGTTATAAATTACTTACTGTCTAAAACTTCTTTCTTTATTAATCGCTTTTCTTTAATATTACAAGTTGTTAATTTAATATAAGTGTCAGTTATGCTTCTAGAAATACATATATGCTTGAGTGATACACTATACAATTATGCTTAAATTTCGAATGGAAACTCTCGCAGCAGTTGGTGGTTCTAGAAATATCCGCAGAACATTTTGCCCAAATAATTGGTGGGAAATTGGAGTCTTCAGTTATGGAAGTATCTGTTAAGTAATCAGCAAATTGAACGACTCTTTCATCAGGAGGCAGATCTCGCAGCATTTCGAAAGAGAATGCATCAGCAACCTCGTCTGGATATCCAAAAATTAAGTCCAAATACGTGATGCAGCCATTTTCCTATCTCAGAATTTGGATTACGGTATTCTTTGGAAAGGCCAAATTGAAGAATATTTCTATACCTATATTACAAATAGATATATAGAAAATTATTTCACTAGAAAAATATATTAATTTGTACCTACCAAGATTGGGCTAGATGAAATCTGTAGCCTATAATGTTTGCTTTCGGAAAAATTGTTAAAACTGCAGAATGTATGCCCTGCTCAAAGTCGATTACAATGGAGTCGGGACGCCACGTAAATCCCAGTTCGTAACATTTTTTTATAAAAAATTTGGAACAATTTCACATAAGATATTTTCAGTTTGTTCTTTAATAAACAATATAAAACTGGAGCATATGTATCATTGACAATGATCAAATGTTCCATACATGTAAAATTGTGTTTGATCACACATAAATTTGATGTTGCTTTATAAAAGAACATATAATTATATCTTCTGCGAGATCATTGACTAAGATGAACGGTTCTTCTCTGTTTGCCCTGGTGTCTAATATATTCAACATATTTTGGATATCTGCAGATGATTTTGGTAGCTTGGACATCATTTTCCATTTTTCTCGGCCAAAGTTGTTCCGTATGCTGGTCCTAGCGTATACAATTTTGCGTTACACTGTTTAGCACCTTGTAATCATAAAACTTATAATTTTCAATTAAAATTAGAGGTTTTCCTCTTTCACTCGTTATCAGACGGAGTTTCATCTTGAAACGTTTGAAGTAACTGATTAGTTACAAATATACTAATATATAATCATCCCTTTACCTGCTCCGAGACAGGTAAAGGAATTAAGATCCCTTTGGTTCGGACTGCAATTCGAGTGTGCCATTAGGGGACAATAAAAATGACCGACTGGAATTCGTGTGTTATAAAATGCAAATATGTGATCCGGACTGCAATTCGCGTAGTACCTGTTATAACATTCAAAACGAAGTTATAATTTTCAAAATAAACAATTCCTTGTCAAGAAAGATTTTTATTGGCACTCGTCATTACTGATGGAAATACTCTAGCGTTGTAAATAACAAAATTATTATATAATGAACTTTATTTTGTATGACAACAACAACATAACATTTCTATTTATTGTTATATATATATATATATATATATATATATCAAACTAAAACAAACACATATATTTATCAAAAACTACATGATTGTCACATTTATATTTCAACACTCCTCAATCATGTAATCCACAGTATTCCCTTAATTTTATGTGTTTTGACACTGATAATGGCTAATAAATCAGCAACCATTTCTTCTGTTGTGTTTACACGATACAATTTTCTTCTCTATGTAATCCTTAACGAAATTGTGCCGTATATCTATGTGTTTGGTTTGATTTGAGAGCTTTTACTCCTCAATAGCTTCAAACAACTTTGATTATCTTCGAAAATCTATATTGGTGATTGAACTATTATATGCATGTAATTTAATAAACGTTTCAATCAAAATGCTTCTTGACAAGCTTGAGACAATGCTATAAATTCTGCTTCTGTTGATGACCATTAACAATGACTATGTAACCACTGTTTGACATTCTGTTTGATCGATCACTTGCCCAACTTGCATCTGCATAACCATAAACCAATTCATTGTTACATTTTCTTCCACCAATTTAAAATTCGATTGCCCTTTAGGTATTTAATCACACGCTTTAATTCATTCCAATCTTCTTGACACGGTGAACTGACCTTGTGTGCCAAAATTTATATACTTGCTGATATATCAGGAGGGTGTTCACCGAAATGTATAATAAGTTACCAATTAAACTTTGATATTGTATGTTATTCAACAATAATCCATTATCATCACATTTTTCTTTTCCATAATTTACACTCATTGGAATACTTGAATCTTTTTCATCGTTCACGCCAAAATCAGATGTCACCGTGTTGATGTAATTTGATTGACACTAATGATAATAACCATCACTTGATTTGCTTACTTCAATTCCAAGATAATGCTTTATACCACCTAAATCGTTCAAATCAAATTTTCTTGTAATTATTTCCTTGACATTATCAATTATACCCGATGACGTTGCCATCACTATCATATCATCTACATAGATCAATAGACAACACCAATGTTTATTGAATTTTCTTGTAAATAAACATGGATCCGCTTCACCTTGTTGAAAATTAGCCTCAATCAGCACAGAATGTGTAACGTATTCCATGATCGTGCTGCTTGCTTGAATCCGTATATGCTTTTCTTTAATAAATAAACCATTTCGCCATTTTCTTCAAATCCTGGTGATTGTTTCATAAAAACAGTTTTCTTTAAGTTGACTATTTAAAAATGCTGCTTTCGCGTCAATATGATGTACCAAATATTTGTCTTTCGATGCTAATATTAATAATGTTTTGAATGTTGTTTGTCGTGCAACGGTAGCAAATATCTTGTCATAATCTGTTCAACATTTTTGTGAATAACCTTGTGCAACTAAACGTGCCTTATAACTTTTGACGTTTCCTAATATATCTGTTTTTACTTTAAATACCCACGTGCAACCAATTGCATTTTGGTAATATGCACAATTTCCATGTACCATTTTTCTTTAATGAATTTATTTCTTCTTCTATTGCATATATCCACTTTGACTTTTCTTTACTTGACATTGCTTCACATAGTGTTTTTTTTTTCTTTTCTTGGACTATATTAATTTCGTCTATTAATCTTTGTTTTGTTTTCTTTTCTTCCATTTGATCTTGTTCACTTAATGTATTTTCACCACTTGACCATCTTTTGATTCATCGCTACTATTCGATTCCTTAGTATTAATTGATGTCTCAATACACGATAAATCCGATGAAACTTTAATATTATTGATAAATCGTACATCACGACAAATCGTACATTATCAATTTAATTAATTTTGTTTTGATCGTAACAGCTGTATGCTTTTGAACTTTCATCGTAACCAACAAAAAAATATTTCAATTGTTGTATTTTCTAATTTTCGACGTTTTTCCAATGAAATATGAACAAAGCATTTAGAGCGAAATATTGCACAATGTTTCATATCTGGCTTTCTTTTACTCCATAATTCATATGGTGTGCTATTAATTGATTTAGTTGGTAATCGATTCTGTGGGTAATTTGCTATATTGACCGCTTCTGTCCATGTTTCTGCCCATGTTTCCTTGAAAATTTGTTATTGACCATTGCAATATTTTCCTTTAACTTTACTTTGACTTCCGTTTTTTCTTTTAATAGATTGGTAACTGTATACCGCGAAAAATCGTCAATTAATGTCAGTACATAACGTTTTCCACTTGGTTATATTGTTTTTTTCACTGATCGTTTTGGAAATGTCAAGCGTGTTTGCTTTAAAATCAACATACTTCATAATGCTGCTTAATACCGCAATCAGTGATATGAATATCATTAATCATCTTGACCGATGGCCAAAAATACGATGTGAACTGTGTAAACTTGAATTGTGAAACTTGAATACTGCATTGACTTCATTTGGTTGACGTAATACGTATAATCCCGTTACTTCATCAGCTATTGCAATCTCTTGATTACCTCTTTTTATTTTGCATAAACTTCCAGCAAAACTGATTGTATATTGTTTATCAATTTCTTTACTTATAAAATATTTCCATCGACTTGTGGTGCATATAAAACCTTAACTGTAAAAACTCTACCTTAACTGTAAACTCTACCTTAACTCTACCGTAAAAACTCTACCTTAACTGGTTACCTTAACTGTAAAAACTCTACCCAAAACATTAATAACTTCAATGTTACACGTACCTTTTCCTTCAACTTTTATGATTTGTCCATTTGCAACCGCTAAAGCATCATGTGCAATATTAATTGATTCAAATAACTGTTTAGAACTAGAAACGTGACAAGTTGCTCCTGAATTAACAATCCAATGATTTGATTTACCAATTGATGAGACCATGAACAATAAATCTTTGCTCTTTTCAACCTTATTGGTCTTTTGTTACTTGTTTTCGTTATGTTATTTTTCTTTATTTAATTTCCATTGTTGATATTTACGACAATTCTTCTTCAAACGATTATATTCAGCAACTAATTTCTCTTGAACCATTGAAATTGTTAAATCATTTTCTGGGCGTGATTCCAACGCTGTAACTAATGTATCAGAACTTTATGGTATTAATTTATTCCATTTAATGTATTCCAAGCTTCTTTTGCTGAACGAATATGACAAACTTGATTTTCACAAACCACAAAACTATTCTTGCAAGTGCCTGTTCATCCACTTCAATCCACTTTGAAATATCTTCTTGATCAGCTGATGTATTAATTGTTGGTTTATCAGTACCGTTGTTGGTTGATCAGTACAATTTTTCAGTTTTCAAGAAATGCTCCATACGAAATTTCCACGTGAAATAGTTTTACGCCTAATTTATCAAATTGAAATTTATTTTACAATGCCATAATTTTCTTCTTATATTAATAACAATATTTATGTCATGAAGATACAAAAATTAATAAAATGAAAATACAAAAAAAAATATTTAAAAATTAATACAAAAATGCAATGTAAATATAAATTAAAATATATGAATATTACTGAATTACAACAATACTGTCAAATGTTAAATTGGTTGTCTGAGTGTACACATCTGATTGAAACTCAACTAATTCGTCGACAAATGTAAAGATGTTAGTAGGTTTTTTATAAAAGAAATTCCTAAAATGGGAAGGAAAAGAAAGACTCGCACGAATTGGCAGTTTTTATCGGATTCGATTTATTATCCGCCCAAAGTATTGGAGGGAAAGTTGCACGTTCGTCTATCCAGTTTTCCACAATGTAATCAGAGAAATGATTTAATTTCTCTATATCGAGTTTTATTTCTATGAGTTTAAACGCAAATACGTCTCCAACAACATGCGGATCTAAAAATGAAATATTGAATATATTATATTTAGTATTTTTGCAATAGGAGATATATTTTGTCTTTCCACTATCCTTTCTCCCCAAGGTCCGTGATAATGTTTTAAATTTACACTACATATTTTAATCGTTTTTTGATCTTGGTGTAAGCCAATTGTTTTAATAAAAGCACTACACTGATTAACTGTACACCTCTACTTTATTGTCCCGCATTTTTCATATCTAGCATAAATGTACTTATCATTTAATCAACGTAAGCCTTTTGAAAATAAACTTAATCTTGGCACTAAGTTTCTAAAGTTATCATTATTCATTTCATGGTATTCTAATATAAATTTTTACAAAATGATCACGAGGTATATCAATGACGCAAAGTTAGAAACAAACTAAAATGTGTTTATAGCAAACAGGTAACCATAAGAGTGGTGGGCGAAGTAACTTGTTAAAAAGCTTTGCATAATTTAATATTTTATAGAGGGTATCATATTAGATGAAACAAATAACACCCAAGATTTTACTCGTTTTCTATTTAATTGACAATTTTAGATAATCTATTTGAATTGTCTATGCTTTTATATCTTTAGACAATTTTAGATAAAGTTTTATACAAGCGTAACTTAGTAACTTTTCGAACAAGGAACTTTTATGCGCCATTACAGATAGTGAATTAGCATTTATAGTTTCATAGTTATGAGTTTTATTGTTTTTGTCATATGTATTAAGTTGTAGTTTCGCCATTATAACACCCTTATAAATGTATATGCAAAAAACAGTTAATAGCTGGTATGTTTGAAAGTACGTTTTACAAGTTTCATAGTAGTCTAAGTCGCAGTAGACGAAATTAATTTTTGATCACTCTGAGTAGCATTACCCCACAACATATCATTGTAATACAAATGTGAGAAAACTAGAGAGTAATATA
>WYDF02064569.1:0-11650 GCA_009867245.2 Adranes taylori
ATACAATGATGTTCTGTAAAAAGGAGGGTGCTGAGGAAGCTTAATAGCTTATAGCAGAAATGGCCATCCACCCAAAATGTTCATCGGAATTTTTTCTACCTTTGTAGTCTCTCATATATTATTATCAATTTTCGATGATTACCTGCTTAAAAACAATTATTATAATTAATTTGTGGTTGTGGACGCAACGATATCTAAAAAAAAATCCCCAATTTGTTTAAATAAAGGTGTATTATAAAGCTAGAGACATCTGCAGATGCAGAAGTGTACTTATATCAGTGTGATCGATGAGCTTTCGGGTGTGGAGGTAGTGGAGCTATTCTAATTTGAAATTAGTAGTCCGGGTATTCCCTTGTTATTAGTAAATTACTATAACCACAACATCTATGCAAAAATGTTAAGTTGAGGTTAAGTCAAGTTTTGTAAACAAAATTTTAATAAAATTTGTAAAAGTGTTAGATAAAAGGAAAGTTTAAATTAAAATAGTTATTTACTTTTATTTTGAATTCATATCAACGTTCACATATAGTGCCACTCTTTAGTACAACTACAATATCAAACATAAGGGATATACTTTGTACTACAAAGTACATCCCTTACATCCTTTGTTTTTGATACAATTTGAATTTATCAAAATAATCGATTTAAACTGTGTTACCATTATTATAGAATCATAGAGTCAGAATATTGGTTAAATTTGTAATAAAATTGTAAAGAAAATAAATAACACATACCTTGTCGAAAGTGAGAAAAGTTCGTTGGATGCGTTTGTTATTGAAGAATACTCGAATTGGAAAAAAGCTACAGAGCACTTTAAAAGCCATGAAAAATCAGAATTTCACAAGTCCTTTCTAAAGGTCAATGGTGTAGCAAAAGGTGAGAACGTTTTGTAAATATTTACTGAAATGCAAAATGCTCGTATATCGCTTTCAGAAATATTTACTACAAAACAACATTTGGAAATTGCAAGGTTTGGGAATTAGAGATCATGAAGACTATGCGTCAAACTTTTCAGCACTCATGAACTTGTGAGCTCAAGAAGGAATTGAAAAGTTGGCTTAATCGAACAAAATATAAATGGTCGAAATTTGGTCGCAAAGTGCAATTACAATTAATTAAGATTATTAAAAGCAGAGAATGGTATGCGCTGCTTTGTGATCAAACTTCAGACATTTCCATGAATGAGCAAGTAAGTATCTTTATGCATTCGCGTTGTTAATGACGATTTAGAAGTTCAGGAATACTTTTTGGGTTTCTATGAAACATCTATGACAAATCCAGAAAAACTTTTCAAGATAATAAGAGATGCTTTACTAAGATTCGACATTCCTCTTAATAAATGGCGAGGGCAGTGCTATGATGGAGCAAGCAATATGAGTGGCATTAAAACTGGAGTTCAAACAAAAGGCAATTAAATAGAACCGAGGGCACTTTTTGTACATTGCATAGCCCATAAATTGAATTGGGTAGTAGAAAATGTAATGCAAAAGGTTCCGGAAGTTCGAAATTTCATCAATTTTACAAAAGATCTATTAAATTTCATTAGAGAATCTCCGAAACGTTTGAGCATTTTAAAAAATGGGAAATAGAGTACTTGGACAACTTGGCTTTAATTTGTCCCTTCTGTCCCACCCGCTGGTGCTTGCGAATATCCTCTCTCAAAACAATGAAAAATAATTCTGTCCTTACCATGAAAGTTTTGTAAACGATTTCAGAAATCGAGAATAATAAACGGTCATCAAAGGATAATGGCTTTCTAAAACATCTAAATAAAGCAACTCTACTTTTGCTGAATATGGTTATCAGTACCTTTGAAAAACTTGAAGACGTGAATAAAACTCTGCAAAGACAGAAGTTAAATCTTACTGACACCCATCCATTCGTTCAAACTGTAATTATTCTGATGGATAATTTGCGCGAAAACTTTAAGATACTATGGCTGGAAATGATGTCATTTGGATCTGCTCGAAAGTGCAAAGTTCCTCTTAAATTTAATCATGGCGCTGAGGGCCATGTATTTAATGTTCAAAGCATTTATAGATCAATCTGATAGACAAGGTGGAAACTGCACTGGAAAATTGGTTTAATACAGAGATCATGTCTCTTATTTCAAATATTGAACAATTTCTGCTTAATTATTCGGTGATCTGTGAAAAAATTCTAAGTTTTTATGGAGACGATTTTGACTACCCTCGACTGAAGCTCCATAAAGAAATGTTCTAGGATTTAGCAAAGTCGGAAAATATTAAATTTTCTTGTGCCCTAGGTGTCATTAACTTTTTAAAAAATCGAACATATTTACAATCACTAATTCCAGAATTTGTAATATTTTTTTTTGATAATACCTGTGACATCATATTCCGCAGAATGTACATTTTCTAGCCTGAGACGTCTTAAGACCTACCTGTAGATACTGACGCAGACTAAGCTAAACGATTGCCGTATTACTGAGGATATGGTAGTAAATGTCGCTGTGGAAAGTGTGATTAGTGATTTTATTATGCGAGCATCTCTCCGTCACAATACTTTCCTTGTTAAATAAATATAATTCATTTTAGAATTTGATTTTCACTTAATCGCGGAGAATTTGATTTTCACTTAATCGCGGAGCTCCGAGGAAGAAAACTTTGTTCTAAATTTCCATAAAATGTACGGACAGCTCAACAATGTCATTTTAAAGTTTATTGTGAACAAAGACAACAACAATAATGAGAAACGTCGAAATAGTTGTCGAAAATATCGCATTAAAATATTTATAATTGCACATAAATCTTTGATTATAAAAATAAAACATCAAATGTCCTACAATCCATTTTTAGGATTGTGCATTGTAGGATTATGACTACAAAAGGCTAGGTTAGGTTACATACTTCCACCTTTACGTGCCTTGACAAAATCAAAAGTCAGTGCTTATGGTCATTTTCTTAAAATGATTAAATGTTCAAAATTAACAAATAATGTATTGCGTTACAGAAATCTTGTCGATTAGTATAAAATTTCAATTAGTATTTTTACTATTTCCTTGCTACAGATATTTTTTATAATCAAATGTTAAACTTGACAACATTGCAAGATTCATATAATTTAAATCGAGAACTAATATATGTTATTTGCTAACAAAAAAGTGAAATGGTCATTGTAAATGTTCATCAGTTTCATGTCGGTTTTTTTTTACATAATTTTGTTTTAATCGGGGTAAGTTGAAGTTATTCTATTGTACGGATAGTAACAGAAAAAGGATGATGTCCATTCTTTACAATAGCGAAGAAGAAGAAGAAGAAGAGGATTATTTGTTAAAATAAAAATAAGCGATATCGGTGATTGGTCCTACGGACGGAAATAGGCCGACGTTATAAATAAGAAAGAAAGAAAAATAAGCGAAATTTAAAGTAATAAGTGATTTAAATATTTCAAAGGTGCTAAATTTCAGTATAAGACCTAAAACTGCCAAAAGTACGCATCCAAATTGTTTAGTTATAAATATACCACTCATTCTTACGGAATGATTTGGTGTGTTGTTTAAAAACAGTTTACTATTAGATAAATAATGAAATGTGTATTGTGCAAACATGATAATTACTTTTAAGACTTCTAGTAAATGATTGTTTAGTTTTTCGATCACAGCCCCATTTGACACTTGTAATATCGGAACTGATATTGTTCCATCAGTCGATTGTTGTATTGAATTTGGCACGTGGAACATTGGAAGCTTATCTTTGCAGTTTTGAAGTTCCTCTCTAAAATAAAAAGTAAGACTTTTTAGATTTTATCATTTGTTAAGGATCGACTTCTAAAATAATTCGATTTGTTTCTAATAGAAAAGTCCTGTTTCCTACGATTTACAATATTATATTTATTTCAGAGGGGACATTTGCAAATGTTTCTTTCTCGCTTGTATGTTTAATGTTGGTAATAATCAGCATTAAACATACAAACGGCTTGAGTACGGTTTATGGACTCCCGCTGAAAATGCACAGTGCTGTACATCATATTTTGCAGCGATTTTTCTTTCAGGAGTTATAGTGTCTCGACATGCGTTTTCTGAATAAATCATTCATAAAACGATTTTAACATGATATCACTCACTAAAAACCTTCATTCTTGATACCATAATTGTAATGTATAGATATTTGTTATAAAACATTAAACTTTAATAAATAATGTTTTTGATGCTGTTTTTAATAAATAACTGTAACTGTCAAATAAATTGTAAAGGTTTTTATGGCGTCCTCTACTTACAAATTGTTATGTTATTTGATCGAATAATCTGGATAATTCTGATGAATAATCTGTGGAATCTCTGTGTGTGTGAATAATGTGTGATGAATAATCTGTTACAATTCTGAATAATCTGTGGAATAATTTGATGAGCAAATTAATAAATGGGTAACGTGTGATACTATTCATGTATGATACTTGCTGTAATGCCAACCTTTGATAACTAAAATAAAAATCAAAGAATTATGGCATATGTGGTAAATGCAGTAGATGCAAAATATATGCATTAAAGTGATTTGTAGAAATGCCTAAACTGGATTTTATTCCATGAAAAATACCGATTAGACTACGTATCCAGATTATGTCATAATTTATATATTAAAGGATTTTTTAATAGTTAAAGCTTTATCCTAAATTAATTAAGATATTTAATTAAACCCAGCCATCTACCCTGAACGAGATCGTTGAACTATCTATTATTTACTCACTCCATGAACGAAAAGGTAATTGAATTTTACCCTTCTGTTGGCTCGTAACTAGAACTCAATCTAATTACTGTGGAGTATCGCTAGATCAACGTGGTTTGGAGTAAAACGTACAGTTCTAATGCTAACTTGATAATCTCATTTTATTAAAGCTAATCAGTCTTTTTATACACTATATCTAAGTTTATTTATTATAATACGTCATTTCGATAATGAATTGATATATGGTTTGGTGTGTAGGTTTTGCACAAAAAGTTTGTTTACATTAAATCCAATTTAATGAACTGTATAAAATTGCAATATAAGTAATAATTTTTTTAATAATAAACCTTTATTGGCATAATAATACATACATAAAAGTATATATTTAAAAATATTGTAATACATGACATTGAAATAAGCACACCTAGCGAACATTGCTTCTAATTGTTTTTAAATAATATTTCGATTTACTAACAATAATCGGATTACCTGCATAACCATACATATTTATGATTGTTTTGTTTTTATCGAATATTCTGTTGATGAATTTTAATAAATTTAATATATTTAATTTATCTGAAAATCTCTCTCGATGAATCTTGAGATATTAAAATATTAATGTCATCTGTTTGTTTCTTTTTTATTTGGGTATACAAGCAATAATTTATAAAGGAGTAGTAAAATTCGCCCCACATGTTTTTCACTAGTCTATTTATAAAGATATAACCAGTTGAATAATTTATTCGTCTCCTAAATTCATTCAAGGGCTGGTTTAAAGAGGTCTAGTATGACTCAAAAAGTAATAAAACTCAAGGTTATTTTTATTCAATATATTCAAGAAAGTAAATATTTTGAAACAACTGTTTGTAAGTCATAGTCTCACGTAAATAAAATAAATGCCCACTTTTATATGAACGAATCATAGATTAGTTTTATTAAATTAAAATAAATGGCTATTGACTGCAAACGTTTTTTGCAACCTACTTCTCTTCGATAAAAAACTATCATTATTTCATTCACTCATGACCTACTTTATCAAAACTGAAAGAGCACAACTTGTAAGGATGGCTACGCTCCTCATAAATCGTCTCAAAACTCTTCAGTCTAAATATCGGACACGTCGTGATGCAGAAAACAACCCAATACCCCACCAAACTCTTCGTTTCGATTGGAAAGCCACGCAGACCTTTCCCTCACTCACCGGGTCGAATAATCCAAACAATGCAGGAACCCCCTGAGGATCTCCTAAACATCATTGAATCAATACCCCTTTCCCTTAGATGATTCCTACACCTATATTATAAAAAAACAAACATTCTCTTCCACAACATACTTATTTTCTATTTCAGGTCAACAAACTCCTACTTGCGCTGCCAAGCACGTAACCTAGAAGGCTACAGAATCAACCGAAGAAAAAAGGCGACCCTACTTAACCAAATTACCTCATATATTGATCATGCTATGTCCAAGGTTGTTGCAGGTTTCCCTTGGCTGTAAAGAAAATGTTATAGCATATATCTTTCCTGCGCTACCACAATATCTACAATTTGCCCACTCACTACCAGATCCAGGCTGAAGAGGATGATTAAGTCTCCTTTAATCAAATTCTCCAAACTCATTATCTATAGAGTTCTAACGGGAGTGGAGTTTTAGTGGGTAAAAATTCCGTACGGTTGGTTGCACCGGCCATCCTACGTCTTTTTGGAGATTTCTCCACTTCTACGCAAAACAAAAAGAAATGATTGCTTCATTCAAAAGACAAATTCCTTTTCCTTCATGAAAATGATGATAAAGGAACAGATGTTAAACAAAAGAGAGCCTAAGAAGGTCTAAAATATGTGAGATGAGAGTGATAAAGTAGGACTACTGAATAAATGAATATAAATAGATAGTGTGACAGATTAATAGAGAAGAATAGTGGATAAGTGGACGCTGTCCAGAAGGTAAAGCGCTTGAATTAATGAGAAAAAAATTAATGGTTTTTCAGAAAAAGGAGCAATGATAGAAAGGAACTGACGCCATTGGGCAGTGTGCAACATCCTATATATTATAGTAGGCCTAATACAGTAAACCTTTATAACTTGTAACCCTAAATATTTTTATATATACTTTGCGAAACTAACTAAAAAATAATTATACATAAGTTACTGAAGTTAAGAAACCAAAATATTTATATACTTAGTGAAAGTAACGAAACAATAATTATAAATAAGTTATCGAAGTTAAGAAACAAAAATAATTATAGTATTATTTAATTCTATAAATGATGATAATTAAAATAAGTATATAATATATTACTTTGCTAATCTTAGTTGCTCTCTAAGCTCTCGATTACTTCCTTGGGCAGTATGTAATTCAGCTTGTAATCGCATTGCGGGATGATACCATCCAGCGACGTGTTTCACATCTAATGCTCGCAATAACTTTTCAAGCGTCACTGATTTTATTTCTCTAGGACTTGTCTCTGAAACGGAAGATATTGAATGTAATGTACGCATGTGATCAAAAGAAAATCAGAACAATAATAGGCCAGGGGGGATGGTGATTCATCTCGCTGTTTTGGTGGTGTGGTTGGTGTAGACACATCTACCAGCATGCGTGGGGTACGCATGCGTGGAGTACTCTGGAGTTCTAACTCTCTCATCTTCGTTTGGTGATTGGCATCTCTCCTCCTCGATTTCTCATTGAGGAAGTAGTTGTCAGGGAAGGGTTATGAAATATTTATATGACTGAGCGAATAAGATTTCGAAGGCAAGAGGACGAAAGATTCAACAAAAAATATAATATAATATACTTGCCCTGTGTTCGCAAAATTTACTATTTACTTGGTATATTAATTATATAATTTAAATAAATAAAACATGGAGAATTGTTATTAGCACTTACTTTGAGCAAACCAAATTCACATGTGCGAATTTGTTCACTCAGAAGCGACCAACACAATACCCAAAATGCGTCTGAGTAACGCTGGATTGAGTAGGTCCTTTTATGTGAAATTATCTGGCAGGAAGAAACTTCTGGCTTGTAGCCTGTGAACAGTGACACTATAGGTAACCGACGGCCTGAAATTTGAGAGAAAATTCTGGAGAAATTTAGAACTACGACCAATAGGAAAGCACCTTTGATCCGTTAGAAACTTTCAGAATCAATATTGTATTGCTTTTCTGTCGAAAATCTACGAAAACATAAGCTGTTCGACCAATCAGAGTTCAATGCTAAAAGGATCCCAAAAGAGTTACCCCTATACATATAAAAGCAACCAATAAAAATATAGTTTACAGATACGGAAGCATAAAATTTGCGAAATTTACGGATATAAATCCTCGAGGCTACAATAGCGGGCCATTGCACCTGTAAGCGAAATGCTAGCTTCCGTACCAAGATCTGACATTGTATCGCTTCTGGCGAATGTATATTTACGTTCGCGTCTATGGTCTTTCCACTGCATTGGTATTAAACATCTACGCTTTTTCTCTCATTCATTAAATTTTTATTTAACGAATTTATATGTTATATCCTAATTTAATTAAATTTGATTAATCAATTTATATTATATCAGAGGATTATTTATTACCTTAATTAATTGAATCATTTTACATGGGATATGTTATCTGATAACAGACCATAGCTTTACAATATACCACTGTGTTTTAATAGTTTTTCCATATTTATTACTAGTTGCTTAATGATTACATTGCGATGAAAATTAAATGAGTTAATCAATTTCTAATTCAACCATTGATGAAACGAACGTCGAAATAGCTTAAAAAACCAGGCAGGGCATATGCGTATTTCAAGCATCAGGTAACAGCTATCACCAGCGCCCTTTTTTCGTGGTTCACCCATAACCTAACAGCTATAATCACTACACCATGGCCTGGACTACTAAGCTATTTTTAAATTTTCATAAAACGTGTTAGCTCGTCTAGTTACAGAGATCTTATTATTATTATAGGTAGGATAAATTGGAATTGACAACCGAAATGAAAGGAATCAGTAGGAGTCTTTCTTCCATCAACAATCGTAAAAACTCCTACTGATTAGTTTTACTTGGGTTGTTAATTCCAATTTGTCCTACCTGTGATAATAGAACTCTTTAATTGGACGAGTTGACACGTTTAATGCAAATTTGAAAATAGCTTGGCAGTCCAGGCCATGGTGTGGTGATGACAGCCGTTAGGTTATGAATGAACCACGCAAAAAGGGTGTTGATAATAGCTGTTACCTGATGCTTGTAATACGTATATGCCATGCCTGCTTTTTTAAGCTATTTCGACGTTCGTTTCAACAATGGTTGAATTGGAAATTGATAACTCATCTAATTTTGATCTTATAGTTATTAACGTCTGAAGTAACACTATTACTCTGACTTATTATACATTGCTATGCTAATAACAGACACGAAAAGAAATAATTTTGTTAAATAGGCCTACCTTGTTTAGTATGAACTGAATCCAGAATTTCATGTAATCCTTTCCTAAGAGCATCATTCTCTTCAATTACTGCTTTATATTCTTGACGACTAACCATATCATCATTTCTTGGTGTTAACTCTTGATGAACTATTATATCCACGGTTTCAACTCCTACTTCGACTGTTTGGACTCGGTTATCGGCAACATCTGTATCAGTTTTTGCAAACACTTGACCTTCACTAATATCATAACTCACATTTTCATTTATTTCAGTTATCTGATCCGAAAGAATAGCTATTTTCTTTGTCAAATTTTGAATTTCTAGCCTCAGAGCAATCTTTTCCTCTTCCAGAATATCATTCTGCTTTTTTAGCTCTCTTACAATCTTATTTTGCTTTTTTTGATTTACAGTGACACCGGTCGTGGTCACAAAATCATCTTCAGTTAATCCTAGCCGTTCTCTGAAAGTTAAAATAGTGTAGTGTGTAGACATAATATACGTATAATAGGTCGCATAATATACTGAAAATTGCTAAGTAAGCTCTATTTGCGTTCTGCATATTTAGTAGTTTACATAGATATATATGGGTAAACTATATGTTATGATTTTTTGTGTAGTCGCATTCTAAGAGTCCAACAAGCCTGTTCATTAGCGTTTTGAAAATAAAATCATGAATTAAATGGAATTATAATTTATTCCAAAATAAATCATGAATAAATTAAAGTGTTAAATTAGCATCTGTAGTTAGATATGACGCATAGTAGTGTACAGTTTTCGATAATAATTAAATTATTCTCTTAAGTTTCAATTCTTTGAATGAAATAACTTAAATTTATTATACAAAAAGTTTATTTATTGAACTAAAATAAATTGAAATGAATGAATAAGGTAACTGTGTAATTAGAAAATAAGTTGGTGATGGTAGGAACGACGAATACTGTAAGTAGAATAATTTTATAAATAATTTGAGAACCTATTCGAGAACTTGAATTCTGTTTTATTAGTCTATTTGTATGTTTTATTATTTTGGTGAGGCGTTATTTATTTTGAATGCACGATTTATAATGTAAATTGCATGTACGAAATTCTTAAATCTTCTCAATACATTTTATTAAGTTTATTCCACTTTTATTCCAAGGGCCTTGACTAAGAGAGATGATTTGTGGTTGATAGGGTTGTGCAGAGTTAAGTTAAATTTATTTTTATTATAATTAAGTAAGACTCGTAACCCTACCAGCGTCAAATTCTGAAGTTTTATTCTAAACAGTGTTGGGAAATTGGGGATTATAATATAATTTCATAGAAGGTAAATCCAAGTGAGTATTTAAGCGAATCGCATTTTGAAGTTATTGTACCAGCAGATCCCGTAGTGTGAGGGACGCTCGCTGTGGATCCCATTAAAAAATTCTCTATTGCCAGTCGCATTGTACATAAAATGTTCCCTCAATTTAAACCGTAACATATCTTTTGAAATCAAAAGCATCCCGAAATTTAAACACGACAATAGAACAAAAATGTAGCAAAAATTGTTGAAAATGAACAAATATAGTGGTTTACTAAAGGAAAACGGATAAAAATGCAACAAATATTAAATGATTCAAGAATGAGGGGAAATAAGGTAAGTAGCCTTAAAACACGATACCTTAATGCCAAATTTTCTTTTTGATGTTTTTCGACCGTTTCTTGCTGTTTATTACACGTTTTTACGAGCTTCGAAATTTGATGCTTCTTATTGACCATCTCAGTCTTGTGTTTATCAATTTCTGTTACCAATTCAGTTGTGTTAATTTCGCCGCTGTCTTTTAATTCTCCGAGAAATATTTTCAACTGAAATTGGTATTGATTCATATAATATTGTTGTTACTCATTTATGATATGAATTGTCTACCCTACCTCATCATTTTTCGTTTCCACTAATTCCTCCAACAGCTCGATTTTTTCTTGCATTTCCTGACACCTGCCATGAGCTAGTTTCAGTTGTTTTTTCAATTCTACTACGTTCTCTTCGTATTGTTCTAACTCTCTTTTAAGTTCATCCTTTTCAATTCCCACGTCTTGTATAGTTATTGTCGTTTCTTCCATTTCCTGCGTTGCTCTTTGCAGTTGCATCTGCAAGTGATATATCTGAGTTTCTCGTTCAGCCAAAACATTGATTAGAGCTTTTGTTTGATGATTATCATCATCATCTTGTTGCTGTAGCGAAGACATGGATTTTGAAGTTGAAGCTGATTGCTTACGTGGCATTGGTTCTGGGAATTTGGAAGGTATTACATTTTTGAGTCGTTCGATTTCCACAATTTTTTCATCTACTAATTGCTGAAATGAAAAAAGAAATTATGGTAGAAATAATCTCTACGAATGTAAATTGCCTAAGAAAATAATATTAGATGTGGTGAAACTTTTATGGAGCCAGTATATTATCAAGCATTATGCAACGACTTCAAAAAAATATATATAAATGCAACTATAATGCAAATTATAATAGTTGTTTAAGCAGGTAATCATCGAAAATTGCGAATCATATATGAGAGACCACAAAGGTAGAAAAA
>WYDF02064580.1:0-11650 GCA_009867245.2 Adranes taylori
GTAAATCGTCATTATTTTTAAGTTACTAAATAATGGTTTAGAGTGCTATCTGTATGGTTTATTGCATATCCTTTTATAATTCTTTTTTGAAACATTCAAAATGAGTTTTACATCCGCCTACATGCCCCAGAAAATTAGAGCATATGACATGAAAGACTGCTTATGTCATACGGAACTTTGATGTGACCATTTATATTTGAGACTACAGTTAAACCAAGGATTCATTCGGTGCATGCTTTATATTCTTATTGTTGATCCTTAGTAAAGGGCTACAATTGAAACTTTGACAATGATTATTTTATAACGCATAAAATATGTTTTATGAACGTTTAATTTTAATTTATTGGTTCTGTACGAGCTTGACATTTCCTTCACCCTTCAATTACTGGTCGTCTATTGAGTCATGTGACATAACTATGGATGTGTCATCCGCGTATTAACATAAGCTAACTTCATTACTAGAGAATGCCAAGCCTAGGTCATTCATAAAGATCACAAAGAAGAATGGCGCGAAAATAGTGCCCTGTGGTATCCCTAGATTTACACTGAGTTTAGCTGAGGTGTATTTATCATTAATTAAGCTATCCTTTATATTTGTTAATTCAACGTATTGAGATCGATTCGATAGGAAAGAATTTATCAAAGCTAAAGCATTTTCACTTATACCATAAGAGTCAAGTTTGTCATCTAAAATCTTGTGATCAATTACATCGAAGGCGCTAGTCATCAGTCATGCACAAACTGCGGCCCGTGGGGGCATTTCTTGCGACCCGCCTGAGTTTTATAATTTAAAATGTATTATAAAAACCATGTAACATTGTAACAAACAAACGTCATTATTGGCGTATTATTGACCAAGTGATAAATTGGCCCTTTTTCCAAAAAGCTTGTGATCCACTGCTCTAGATAGATCGAAGAAGGTCACCTAGTGTGCAGTTTCTTCAGCTAAGTGCCTGGTATATCTTATTAATGGTTTCAAATATAACATCGATTGTATTTTATCGATTGTAAAACGGAAAAACCCTTGCTAGCTTGAAAGGATCCGGGTAAATCCCCGACAGAAAGCATTCGTTAATAATAGTTTGTAAGAGATCTGCAATACTATTTGCAACGTCTTTCAATAGGAAGCAAGTAATATCGTCTGGACCTGCCGATTTCTTATTACAACCCTTTGTTATTGTATTATTAATTTCATTACATGTCACTGGTGCTAAGTAGAATTTGTTATTTCTTCATATTTTAAATGCATAATTGTTTGTTTTAAGTGTTGTAAAATTGTTGGATATTTGAGTAGCGTTTTTAACAAAGTGTTGATTGAGTGTTACATATGTGGTTGTTACAGACAAATTCAATATATTGTTATAAACTAATCTTTCAATCGACTTTCTACATTTCGAACTAGCTCAGGCCTCATCATTTATAATCAGCCACGCTTCTTTTGATGAATTTGGTGCGCTGTTTATTTTTGACTTGTAGTATTTTTTTAGCAGCTTCACACGCTCAGCATATTCCTTTTTATATTTTTTATACCTTCACGGAGTGATTGGATCTCCAATCATTTAATATAACCAATTTATATTTTTAAGTTCATTACTTAGATCTATAAGATTTTGTCTTAGCCATTGAGGCGTCAAGTTTGTTTTTCAAGTTTAAATAATGTAATTGTTCTGGAAACGATTCATAAAATATATTCTGACAAACATTCAGACAAACTACAAACATGTCATTAGTATTTTGATAATTATAAATCACAAATAATTAAATGAAAGCTAATAGTACATATAAAAAAATTACAAGTACTATAGCTTATTCTCAAAGTACACAGTTAACTAAAATTCACATCACATAGAGATTAGATCAAACATTCTGATTTGATATACTATTAATAACTAATATTGTAAGTTGAAATCAATACTAACACTATACGAAGCGCTTCGTTTTGCCATCACTGTGTGCTCGTCAGTAGTGTCTGGCACGATTTCAATTATGTCGCTGTTGACGAAAAGACATGTTATATAATTATTTTCCGTAGGCAATCATTTCGACGTTGCTATCCTTTATAAATAAAAGTATGCGTTTTATGCAATGTACCGTTCATGTACATTGCCACATTGTACAATGTACCGTTCATAATGTTTTAGGAAAAGATTAAACTTAGTAGTTTTGTTTGGTAAGTTGACTAAACAGTCAAAACTAATAAATTATAAGTTTATCAGTTGTGTACTTATATAAATTAGAAATAATTAAATGAGAGCTAACAGTACTTATAGGAAAATTACTACAGTACTACAGCGTATTCTCAAAGTACACAGTTAGCTAAAATTAAAATCACAAATTTATATGTGATGTGAATTTTAGCTAATTGTGTACTTTGAAAATAAGCTATAGAATTTGTAATTTTTTTCTTTAATTATAAATCCATTCCAAATAATAAATCCAAATAATTAATTATAAATCCAGTCCCAGTTTTGATAATTAATTAGGTTACAAAATGGACATTATAAGTATCATAATTTCCTTTAATTTCCTGCACACATTAAAAGCAACACAAACCGCGTAATGATTAGAAAAACCAGTTTCGCAAACAGATGGACAAAAAACAAATAAATTTGTATAAATATTATCTGTAGTTATTTGAATCTTTGCAGTTTTTCTAGTTGGTTCAGAGTCAGATATATTGCAATACCTGCAATAAAAAGAGCACAGATAAAAATCGTTGATAGCGAATGATATTATATCTTCCCTATTCAGCCAATATTCGCACATACATAAAATATGACACTCTTCATCTAGGTTGATGGTTCCAGCTTCCTGCTGCTTTGAAAATTTCTCTCAACCATTGACCGTTGGAAGTAATATATTCGGATGATTAAGTTTTCAGGCCAGTTTTGAGGTTTCATTTGCTCATCAGAAAATGTATGGGGGCCAGAAACCCTGAAAGAAGCAGAATTGTTTATTCTCTTAACCTCCTCTACGCCCACATCGTTGACAGATGGTAAAAATTTTTCTGGTAAAATTCTACGTGATTTTAAAAAACTAATTCTTTAAAATCACAGCATGACTGATGCGAAATATGAGTGGAATCAATAAAGTAAGAAATAGGCATCTTCGAAAACCAGCCCCACTACAAAACAAAAAGCCCCACTAAAACACAGTAGAATGGAAGATGATTGGATTGAAGAAGTAATATTACTGATAAATTTGAAGACAGATATAGGAGACAGTTGTTTAGTACGCTCTACTATTGAATTAGAGATTTTAGGAAGCTAATCAAATAAAAAAGTTGGGAGGACAATGCATATTGTTTTAAAAGATATCTAGCACCAATCCAGAACATTCTGACCTCCAGTGGAGGTTCAGCTGCTTCAACCAAAATGGATGAACTTTAGCAAACGGATTTGTCAAGCAAAAGATAAACTATTTATGCAGAGCCGGCTCCTCGCTTTGTACAGTCTTTAAACTTTTCTAAAATCTAAGCCCGACGAAGCAAAGCTTTACACTGGCTCTGCAGATGTTAATATATTGTACAGATGAATATTTGTTGGCAAAAATCAAAATCAAAATGTTCATATTTACTTTAATATTTACTCCTAGATGGAAATTTCGTCAGTATGTTGCGACAATACAAGCGCACAATTGAGTGTATTTTTTAAGTGTTGGCGACAAATTAGTATTAATTTTCAACTTGACAAACCAAGAGTATTTAATAGCACTTGTAAAAAATGTATAATTTCAAACGATCAAATTTTTAATTACCGCAGAAGGTGCTATAAAAAAATGAAATCATATGATTAAATCGTTGTTCATGATTTTATATTTTATTTTGAAAAATAATAGATTTTAAAAATATACTATCCTGTCTGCCTGTCTGTTACTATTATATATCGACTGAATCAAATGGGAAAGTTATTCAAACTAAAAATAATTTTTTTCGCAATAATATGACATATATTTCTTAAGAGTCTGTCGTCGAAATGAAAACTATGTCACTGTCTACGTTTAAATAGTTTTTTATATTCAAGTTGAAAGGAGAGTGTTTATCAAGATGTTATTTAAGTTTAAGTTACACGTTTAGCTGTCAACCATTGATCAAAATAAAAATTAGCGAAATAAAATTAAGATTTATTAGTTTATTTAGATCTATTATAAGATTTCTATTCGGTAAATAGATATACGAAATAACCGCTTGGAGTAAATTATCATATATGTTGACAAAGTTTTCATTTTTGTATAAATAAAGCATATATCACACGATGCAAGTAGTTGGTGGTTGGTACTTGTTTTTTGATGTCACGGCGATTTTTCGCTTGTGAAAAAAATAGAACAAAGAATTTGCATTAAGAATACAATAAAGTGCAGCAGTAAAGAAAATAATTATAGATAACGCTCGATTCACTATCAAAGAATCACTACTATTTCAGATGTTTTGGGTATGAGACAAGTGGAAGCTTAATTTGTTCCATACTGTTGAATTACGGTCGAATTGACGCTGCTCAGAAGCTGCTTAATGAAATCCATGACAATCCAGAATTGCTCAAAGAAAATCAAAGAAATCTATATGAGGTCGAAACTAAGGCCCAAACATCCCAATGGAAGCTTTCTCAAAAGCCAAGACCGAAACAAGCTAGCTAAGTTTGTTTGATTGAAAATTATGTGTACCATGAGTTCTTGCCGCCAAGTCGTACAGTCAATAAAAAGTACTACCAAGAAGTTTTACGTCATTTACGTGAAGCAGTCCGAAGAAAACGTCCGAATTTGTGGCGAGACAATTCCTGACGATTGCACGATAATGCATTTAGAGGCATAGTCACACTATTAGAGGCATAGTCATAGCCTTCAATAAGTCGATAAATGATTAAAACAATCAATTAAACAAGCAATTATCAACCAATTAATTCACAAATCCTCAAACAAATAAAAAACTCGATAAATAGGTAAATCAAGAATTGATATTTAATTATAACAATTAGAACGAGGAAAAGAACTGCGAGGTATAATCCCAAGTTTTTTATACATGCAGTTAGCGAACTCTACGTTCAGAATCGTCAACCAAAGTTTCCAACTAAACAACATTCGCCATGTGGATGGAAGTCGAAGCTAGAGTCAAGTGTCTCAAAACCACACAACAACTTTCGCATTCATGTGTATTAGAGAGAGGCAATTGAGAAAGAGAGGTGAAGAATATATTTCGCGCGTATTTGAATGACCTTTCTCTTCGTAGCCTCTTGTCCTAATTTTTCGTTATATTTGGGATCTTTTATCGATGTAGAAAACGAGAAAAAAAGAGAATGTATCAAGAGAGGCTGAATGTTCTATCTCTTTTATGCCGTCTCGTTTTTCGCGCCTCAATTTTTTATTATAGATTTTCGCTCTTGCCAAATCTTTGTTTTAGAATAAATGCCTCTTAGTAAGGTTATTGTACCTGCTTTCATTACCCCGGCGAGAGAGATGTTTACGACCTCCTCTTATGAGTTTATTGAACTTCGCGGAACCTCGTCTGCACGAGAGTTTCGATGACATCGTATTTTCGACAAACAACGTTTAATGAACTTTGTGGATGTTACTTTCATTTAACCAGATTTGTCTATTGTTCGCAAGAAGAGAACATCGTTTTGAACGACTTCACGCAAAAGGTTCTGCCGTCGTTCGATTGTAAGTACTTTTCCTACTAGAGAAAAATTTTTCCGTATCCAAGATTTTAGCAAAAATTTCGGCTAAGACCAGCCTAGTCACCGCCAGCAAAACAAAAAAATGCCGCCGCCGAAACCGGACGTCAAAGGTCTCTAATTTCATATAAAAAGGCATGTCTAAGCCATTTCTTTATTATATAAATTGAGTTTCAGTTAAGAGTATTTATGTTCTAGAAAAAGTTATAGTCCACCAGACATAAAGTTTTATTTTGTTTAAAAATAAAATATACTATAACCTAAAACAACACTTCGTGAATTTTTGGTAAAAACCAACACCGTTAAGATTCCGCATCCTTCAATTTCAACAGAAATGGCACCCTGCAATAGTTTTCTATTTCCGAAGATGAAAAAACCAGGAAAGGACGACATTTTGTCGATTTTCACAAAATCAAGACAGAATCGCTAAAGCAATTAAACGCTTACTATAATAATTTTTTTAAAACAATATAATTACAATATTCTCATTAACATATTCTCTGCAAGTATGAAAGGAAGGATGAAACAAGGGCTCAAATTCATTAGTTAAATTCATAAGACAATAAATTTGACTAAGGGGAGATTCAAAAAGACATAAAGTGTATATAAGATAGAAAAAGTAGTACGGAAGATAGAAAGCGACACTGAGAAAAGTACTCAGTGTCGCTAGGAAAAGAGAAAATCATGAGAGGAATTTGTGGTTGCTAAAAAGGAGTGGAAGAAGGAACAGAGAAAAAGTAAGAAAAAGCACGAGGAGAAAGAAAGGGAGGTAATTAATAATATAAAAACTGAAGGTTTAAAGACGAGGGGAGTACCTGGAGTGAGATATATTCTCCTGAGATAACATTGGTTGAATGTGAAAGAAACTATAGGAGAAGAAGGTTGAGTTAGGAGAAGAAGATGCGAGAGATGGAAATAAGAAAAAAGGGATATTATGGAAACAAATATGGATGTAGAGATAAGCGTCGAGGAAGTGAAAAAAGAAGTGTATTGGATCATGATGCAATGCCGCTAAAGGTGTGGAAGGAAAATTGCGTTGGTAAAGGGTATAAATAATTTGTGAACAAAAGTGAGCAAGTTAGGTTGAGGAGAAAGCTCTATTTGCTGATTTTATACTTTTGAAAATCTGTTTCTGATAAGATAGTGCGGGTGAAATTATATAGTAGAACGGAGTTAGTGGGTTATCAAAGAGATTACGAAGGAGTTGTCTCTCGGTTATCCTCGCTGCTCGGTGTGCTTGGCATTTGGCCCCTCTCTTCCTCTGATGCTGACTAAGTAGTTGACAGGGAGGAATTATGAAATATTTTTGTGTAAACGAATTAAGAGACAAACTGAAGAGGATGAAAGATTCACCGAATTAGTAATATAATACTTAAAATTTACTACTAATTTGGTTTATTAGTTATACAATTTAAATAAATAAAACAAGCAAATTGCTATTGGCGCTTACTTTGAGCAAACCAATTTCAAGATCGCGAATTTGCTCACAGTGCAAGAAATAGATCTGCTAATTTCACGTGAATTATGTCAGTTGAGATGTGCAAATTTGCTTACTCATAAACGACCAACACAAGACCCAAAATGCGTCTGGATGATGCTGGATTGAGTATGTCCTTTTATATGCAATTATCCGGCAGGTAGACCCTTCTGGCGTATAACATGTGGCCAGTGGCACTCTGTAACCGACGGCTTTGATGGCCATAACTTGAGAGAAACTTCTGCTAAAATTCTAAAGAAGTTTAGAACCACGACCAATAGGAAAACATTATTTTAAGGATCAATATTGCATTATTTTTCTATCGAATTCTTCTTCTTAGTCCTAACATCTTGACAGACGCGTGGTGGCTCCTTCTATGTTACTGTTTGTATAGCAGCCCACATCGTCTCTCTCCACCTATTCCGATGTCCGGTGAGTTTTGTAGCTTGCTCTATGTTTTTGTCAAGCAGCATTTCGACCGTAAGTCAATTCAGACGACGCCTTCCATTTGGCTTCCTCTGAATCATCAATCGCTCCATTGCTTGCTGCGGGATATATGACTAAGGAATGACAACATGTTCCCGTAGATTAGCGCGGAGAGTCACTGTTCCGGCTGAATTTCTTGTACGCAGCGTTCAAGTTTCCGATGCATACATCATCACTGGGAATACTAGAGTGTTAACCAAACTGATTTTGGTTTTCTTAGTTATTGATTTATTTCGACAGATTTTAATGAGCTGTAACACAGCATTACGACCCAACTGGACCCGTTTTCGTATATTAGGCTCGCAGATGTATAAATGCTTAGATATATAAATTGGCTCACCACCCCATAGTTCCCAATCTTCTTAACATCTGGCTGATTGAGGGCTTCCCTGTCGATGATCATCACCTTAGTTTTTTAGCGTTTATGTGTCAGCCGTATTCACATCTTATCCGCTCCAGTATGTTCATCAGCCCCTTGAGTTCATCCATGTTAGCCGCTATAAGTGCAGTACCATCCGCGAAGCGCAAATTCGAGATTTTATTTTCTCCTATCGTTACGCCCCCGGTCCAATCTTCTAAGACAAGTTGCATGATGAACTCGCTGTAGGTGTTAAACAACAAGGGTGAAATGGTACATCCTTGCAGCGCACCTTTTCTGATGATGCATTCGCAAGATAAGTTGTTAAGTCTGACTAGAGAATGACACGTATCGTATATACTCTTCAGGAGATGGACAAGGTGGGTCGGTATACCGATCCCTAATAAGATGTACCAAAGTTTGTACCATTTTAGATTATCGAAGGCCTTTTCATAATCAATAAAGCAGATATAGATGGGTGTGCATCTGTTGTCGAAGAACTACAGAACATATAAGCTGTCCAACCTAGCAGAAAGAACGCTAGGAATATAGGGCAGAAGATTGTTAAACTTCCTACGTAGAAACAGCCAATAAGAAAAACCTATAAAATCAACGAGGGGAAGCGGTTGACCTCATTCGATTTTTACGGGAGTACTTATTCGAAGGCAGAAAATAACGCACCTGTATGCAACATTACTCCCCATTATGTTCCATCGTAATCGAAATAATACCTTTTTGGTATGTGTTCATGTTACACAAAATGAACACATGTATTACTTCTCTCGTAGATTTAGGTGTGTGAGCGAAGAAGGCGGAAACCGGTAATGGATGAAAGAGGATGAAAGAAGATGTAGAATATGTTGACAAAAAAACAGAAAAGATGGGAGCACTGGGTAAAGGAATGTGAAGAGGAAGGAAATGTGAGGAGGAAGGAATGTGTGGGGTAGAGTGGGTATGTTATGGAATAATTGTATTGTTTTAGTGAATTATTATTGTAATCTATTATGCCAATAAAGATTTCTATATACACAAAAAAAATGATTATATAGAAAAACATAGTATACTACAATCTCGAAAATAAAAGGAGACCTATCTTACAATTGTGTTTACAAGCGGCTAATGCTTTATAAGAAAATGAAAATGAAACACGGCTGTAAATGGATTAATTAAAGTACAGTAGAGCCACGATTGTCCGAAGTAATGTCGACCCAGGGTACCGCGGATAATTGAAAACTCGGATAACAGGGACTGTCAAAAATCGAGAGGGAAACGTATGGTAAACTGGTGAAATGAATAAAAACGTGGTCAATGATGTGAAATAAGGCATCTACTGTATTATCAAATGAAAAAATGACATACAAATAAAAAAGACATACTATATATAGTACATGTTCCAGTTAAAAAGTTATTTCTTGAAGAAGTCCATAAGTGTTTTGTGTTTAATGGAACACGCTCGCTTCTTTACTGCCTTTTCACGCAATTACTGTAGCAGTAGAAGATCTGTTGAAATTGTTTCTGACTGTTGCTCTAAGTACTCGTTGGCCTTTTCTATCGCTTTGCAACCTTCACTGTGGCTGATTTTGTCATCCTCTATTTCAATGTCTTTATTGTCACTTTTACTTTCTTCAGCCTCTACTAACATCTCATCAGTCACTTCCAATTATTCGTCTGCGTTGATCCACTCGGCTACATCGTTTTCAGTGATTGTTTCATCTGCCAATCTTTGAGCTAGCTGTGCAAGGCTGAGGTCATCTTTATCGTCCTGCTTTATGGGCACAGTTTCTTGATTTTCAGTGACGTTAAATAATTTCCTCTACGACTTCTGAAGAGAAAAACTTTTCATCTCGTTCCATGCCTCAGCTGACATGTAAACAACATCTTCCATTGTGATTTTTTAAGAGTCTGTACGATGTCGTTTCCTTCATTAATTGCGCTAATCAGGATTTTCAAAAGTTTGCGTTTAGAGCTACGCTTCAGGTTTTCCAACACACCTTAGTCCCATGGGTTGGAGAAGAGGCGTGACATTGGGGGTTAAAACATGGTCTTAATATCGCTAGAAACCATTTCTTCTGTATCAGGATGAGCAGGGCAATTGTCCATTACTAAACGCGCTTTTCGAGGCAGGTTGTTTTCTTTTAAAAGCTTTTCAACTTGTGGCACAAAGGCAGTACAATCCCCGCTAGCATTAGAGCAAGCCATGCCTGTGACCCTATCTTTTGACCTTTTAGAACCAGGAGCGGAAGGCTGTTTTTTTAGAACATCCTTTGCTGGACTTCCTTTGCTTCTGAGCTGTGTAAACCACATAAACAAGGCACTTGAAGTGTTTTCAAACTCTCCGGTTTTCATAGTTTTTCGTTTATCACTCTCGTTCTATTTTTGCGAGCACCATTTTTCGATCTCAAACCCGTTTTCTTCTCCAGTCTCCTATGGTCACTTCTCCTACATCTGAAGCCACTTTTTCAATTGTCTCTCCTTTATCGAATCTGTTGATAGCTTGTAATTTTAGTCTCCAAAGACACAACAGTCCTTTTGCGTATAGCACGCATCATGTAACCAATACAAACAAATCAAAACAAACTGTAAAAGAACTGTTCAGTAGCACAATGAAAAAGTAACTAAGGTCAGTGACAGTAGGCAAACGATCTACAATCCTTTGTGCGTGCGCCGTTTCTATTTTTACACTACTGTGACAAATACAAGTACAGTACACTATTGAACTACGTAGTACCGTCTTATGATCGATTTGCCGCTATATTATGCGGATTCGCTTTACGCGCCACTTTATCCGAACGAATTTAGGTTTTTTTTTGGACGACATGCATCAATTAACCCGGAACTCGGGTAGTAGAGGCTCGAATAACCGTGGCTCTAGTGTACTTAAAATTTCTTTGGCTGTTGCACATCAGCTAAGCTGTATGTTTATCGCACTTTACTCTTCTATATAATGATGGTGATATCCAAACGTAATGTAATGTCAAGGTTAATTTGAAATGAAAGCGTAGGCTTTGTTTTGACTTTGGTAACCCTAGAAA
The DNA here is from genome assembly GCA_009867245.2 of Adranes taylori. NCBI lineage: Eukaryota > Metazoa > Arthropoda > Insecta > Coleoptera > Staphylinidae > Adranes > Adranes taylori. The sequence goes on from WYDF02064580.1 coordinate 11,020, forward strand.
TCTATAATTAAAGATATGTAAGCTAATTAATTTGGAAATGTTAATAAGACGTTTAATTCTCTCACTCGGGAAGACGATTAGGCAATGTTAATTATCATCAGTTAAAATGTATATGTCGTGTGTATCGTGTTTAAATTTTGAAATGAATAAATGTCTCTACCAAAACTGGTACTTGTTAACAGCAAATTAATCTACACAATTAGTTTTAATATTATTAAATGGCGTTATATTAAATGTTTAGTGAAATACGATTTTGATACAATATATGATGTCATTCTAGTTTCTACAATAGTTTATCTGTAAAAATGATATTTTTATAGATTTGCAACTATAGATTTGCAAAAATGTTCAGAAATGGGAAAGAAAAATAAACATTTCTGGACAAGTCCATCATTCTATTCTTTAGTTACTAAAAATTAGAAGGTCATGCTTCATAAATTTAACGACTATTATTTAGGATACATAATAATTAAAATACTAACACCTGGACCCAAATACAAGTAGAAGGCAGAAAGATACGCAGACTACCCATGCAAACTGGAAAAAGACAAGGTGATAGCCTAAGCCCCATCCTCTTCAACCTGATTATGGACGAACTCATAACGGAAGTAAAAAAGGTTGGAAAGGGATA
>WYDF02064591.1:0-11650 GCA_009867245.2 Adranes taylori
CGTGGCAACAAGTGGCAATTGATCGGGAAGAATGGAGAAGAAAAGGGGAGGCCTACATCCAGCAGTGGATATAAATATGCTGTACAAGAAGAAGAAGAAGAAGATTTCAGGCAAATAGAATGGTTTACGTCGGTATACTGCATACAGTCTCTCTTGTTCTCCGAATTGTTTTTTCAATGAGAAAAAGTTTTGTGCGTGAACCATGAGAGGTGCTTAAAAAGACCTTCAGCAAATTCGTAAATCTATCCTTAAGATAACCCTATAGCTGAAGAGTATAGAAAAAAGAAAGAAGACAAAAGAGCATTAAAGAAAAGGAGAAAAAACACAAAATACACAAAAAAACCACATTTACCAATAAGAATCTATCGTAGAAAAAAAAGCTTACAGGCAGAAAAACTCAACCGTCAAAGTTTTACTGGTTTACCTTGATTGTAAAGTGAATACTGTAACATATACTGCCTGCAAATAATCTGTCCACCACTCCTCTTACTATAAAAAAAAGTTGACTACAATTTTCAAAAGCTGGTATCAAGAGGTACTCGATACTATTTAACAGCGATTCGAAGTGCTGCAAATGTTTTCTCAAGAATATGAAATTTTAATTCTGAGGTACTTAAGGTAATTCTGACGATGTAAAATGCCAATAGAATCACAATCATTTGATTCTACAATTTCCTTAGAGGTATTTACACGCGATTTTCCAAGACAATTTCTACAAATTTACCTGTATTGCAACCCTACATTTCTACAATGACAGTTTGCGCTACATAGGAATAGTGCTACGTTAGACGTAATTGTTTACCCCTTCGAAACAAAACTTTTCTTGAAGACGCCTCTTTCGAACAAAGACTCTTTTGCACTAATTGATTTTAAGATTATGATTAACGGTTTCGCGTAACTCAGTAACTTCAAACAAGTGAAATGATCAAACAAAGTGAACTATCTCATTTAGTTAGAATCGTTTGCATTTCAGGTAATAAATCAATGATTTCCTAAAGTTCATTATTTGTAAAGTTAAAACAACTTTACAATAAAGAATTCCTAACAATAGATTCCAGTCTATTCCCAATTTTACAGAATATCCAAACTCTACAATAAGAATATTTTTCAATTTACTTGCAGTTTAAATAAACGAACGTATGATGAGCGTTCGTTTTGGAGTTTCATCCTCATCGTCAGACACGTGGGTGTTTAATCTATATGCAGCGACCTAAGATTATGCTACAAGCACTAGACTCAATAATGGTGTATTTTTACCATTGTACAGTTAGTCAATTAAAACAAGCGCTCGTCGTACGTTAGTTTATTTCTCAAAAATTGTGTATTTCTTTCATTGTACAGTCAGTGAATTAAAACGAGCGAGCGTCGTACGTTAGTTTATTTATTACTGCGAATACTGCGAATAAGATTTAAAGTTCACGTAAATTGAATTTTTTACTTATTCAATGTGAAAATTGTGAGCCAATGTGTTCGAGATAATATCAATTATAATTTTAATAACTACACAAAGCCGATGGATAACATATTATTTGTGAAGTTTGGTATGCCGGCCCACTCACATCATAATCCTCTTTCAATTTATTAACGGTACATAGGTAAAAATACACCATTTTTGAGTAGTATAATGCCTGTAGCACACGTGTCTGACGAGAGAAGTGAAACTCCGAACCGACCGCTCGTCGTAAGTTAGTTTATTTAAACTGCCGGAGATGAGAACGAAACTCAGAAACGAGCGGTCATCACACGTAAGATTATTTAAACTGCAAATAAAATCTAAAGTTCACGTAAATTGAAAAATATTCTTATTGTAAGGTTTTGAGTTCTGTAAAATTTACCAGAAATTTGAATGTACTTTTGACAATATTGTTAATATTTCAATAGTCTTTAAAAATTCTAATCTATAGTTATTGATCACTAGATGAACTTGTAAAATTTCTTGAGTGCAGCATTGTATTCGTTTAACCGAATCATTTTTGTAAAAAATTTTAAACTATTTGAAACAGTGGCCGAAAGAGGGACAGTCAGTTTCATTATTCACTTTCGCCCTCTTCATTTAAAAATTCTTTAGCACGCCGTCAAAAATCGAGAACATGTCGCAGTTACATTAGATTTACTTTTACAATTTACTTTTTACTTTTACGATTTACGTCTACTCATTTAATTTATATCTAATTAAACTATTTATTCAGTTCTTCTGAAGACAGGGTAATTGCCGCCCCGAAACAATTGTCAGGTAGGTATTTAGTGTTCTTCATGGATGGAGACACTTAGAATGTAAAATCAATAAATAAAGTTTTGGAACACTTTAGTTTAATTCAATCATAAAATATTAGTAGCGACGAGAAATTCCGCCCGTAGATCAATTATAGACCGTCCCTAAGAGTTCTCCTCAAATAAATATGAAAAGAATTAATAAAATTGGATAGTATATAGTATAATGACTTGATCTTTAGGATAATTTAATTAACGAACTGCTTTGAAAAGTTGTCTCAAATCAAAAATTTTAAAAGATTTCTGTCTTTAAGGAACCAGCAGAATTATTATTTATAAATTTTAATTGCCTCCAGTTTTCCGGAAGTTATAGCAGCCTGGTTATTAGTCTTGATCCATCCAGGTACAACCGCAAGAACTGAAAGAAACTTTTCCAAAGAATAATTTATTCATAATTATCTCAGAACGTCTGTGAGACAATAAATCTTTCGGAGTAATCAGTACTGTCTATAAACATTAAGAGCTAGAGATACTAACATGTTCTTATTTTTAAATATATTTATTATTTAAAATTGTCTAAATATATATTTGTTTAATAAATAAATTAATATATTATGTACTTACTTTCTTTTTTTTTAAATATAGTTTGCTTAATCAAGCGTTTTCTCTGCTTTGGACCTCTCAAGAATTTCAATAAAGCAAACTTCCTCAAAACCAGATCCTCTGAATTTGATTAACAATGTTTACTTTTCATAAAATATGATTGTTCAAAAAATGTTTATAATTAATAAATAGAATGTGTAGTGAATTTCCTCATTATGACAAGCAAACATATCGACAGATATTAATTCAATAAGTACTTAATATCAATTACAACAAAGTTCTAGTTCAAGATGTATGGCGACATTTCACCCATTATTATAAGGAATCATCAGTATCTTCTTTATTAGGAACATCTCGGTCGTAATATTTCAAAGACTACAACAAAGTCGCTAAGCCACTAGCCATGTGTTGGTAGAAATGAAAATTCGTTTTATGAATTATTTACGTATAATTAACATTAGATTATTAATGAACAGGGTTGTTTGTAATAAAAATTATCGCACATTAAAGTTGTTTTTATATCTTATAGTATACGTTTTTATACTAACATCCATTTTCTTGTCTTTTTTTAGGTAACGAGCCTTCTATTAGAAGCAGAAAGAAGAAAGTTAGCTGTACTCCAGAAAGAGTTACAAGTTGCACTTGAAGAAGGTGGTTCGATAAAAGCTAAGGAACACCAGAAACAAGAATTACTAATTGCCATAACGTAAGACACAGTAATATATTCTTAACCCGGCGTTAACTGTTGTAGCACGCACCCAATGCATTTTGCTGCAAATTTACCAGTTGTTTTTCGAATAGCCGCATGACGGCTATTCGTATATCCTTGTTTTAGATCTTTTTAATGCATCGTTCATAAAAGATTCAATTTATGTTTAATCTCTGCGAGTGCCACCTGTCATTATTCCAATGCAAAAATGCTATGTACTTTATATTATGTAAAGTTTATATGGTGTAAAGACCCTTGCACAGGTATTTTATTTCAGTTTAGTGATATGCATTATTATTAAACGAAACAAGTATATTATGGTTCGCAAGTGAAAGCTAACTAAAACAACTTATACTTCAACTTAAAACAACTTATATCATCTAATGAATGTTGGCGACAATTCCAGTTTTTGAGCCATGAATACTTTTGCCTTACAATGCCACATTTTCCCACAATTTTTCCTTCTGTGATGAGCTTCAAGAATTGGTACTTGGTATTTCTTCATGACTTATTATGACTTCAGCTTTAATTATATGGTCTGTTCAAACACCTCCAATCGGTGTGTTAGCTTTATTGGTCCAATTCTCCAACCATAGAGCAGCACTGAGTACTCGTAGCCTTTTATAAAACGATAACGTAAGCGCAGAGTAAGGCTTTGATTGCTGAATAAGGTTCGCACATTTGTAAATGCTGTTCTAGCTTGTTTAATCCTGCTCCGTATCTCTGCGTCTGAATCCAGGTCTTCATATTATCCAGCTGCCGAAAGTTTTGGATACTAGATTTACATTCTTTTTAAGAAAAATTCAATAAATTTATCGTTTAATTATTTAAAGTTTCTGAATGCCCGATTGTTTTTAAGACGTGTCTTTAAATAAATTTAAATAATTGATTTGTTTCTTTTTAAGAAAGGGAAATACATAATTCGATTGAAAGATTGAAAGTCTCAGGATAGTAGAATGTTTTTAAGAGGCTTAAATAATTTTCAATTACTTGATTTACAGTTTTGTTGAGATAAACGACAAGAATTGATTGGTTAAAGATTTAAATAATTTATTGAAAATTTAAGCATAGGTTGTTGGAAATTATATATCAATAATAAAATGCTGGTATTGCTAAATTTAATGCACATACTACAAGAGAAGCAGGAGCCAACAATCACTATAATACAAAAATACCAGCGTAACATTGATACCATAAGTTACATAATAACATTCTGGAGAAGATACTTACCACAATAAACAAATTGAGAACTTTCTACAGGATACGAGGATAGTTCCGTTACCAAGTCGGTGTATCTACCAAGCTGTAAATGACAATGCCTTGTAAATTTGAAAAATTACATTTCATTTTATTTCCGGCAAGCACGCAAACGCATTTTCCCTGTTCGGATAATGGAATTGAAACATAACACAGAAAATTCATAACCAGCTATCGTTCGTGAACTGCAACATTTGAGAGTGAACAAAATGTTTCTATATTGCACCATATCGCGTTACAACAATACCTGCAGGGTTGCAGAACGCCACCAATCCGCTCAAAAAAACTCTGCAGCAAGCGAAGAAATTGTGCGAAGAGCCAAATGGAATGAAATCCACTACGCAGTGCAACTGAAATAGCGAAAAAACTGCAAACATCCTATTGCAGCGTTTGACACCTACTGAAAAATGAACTTCAATTGAGGCCATACAATATGTAAACAGATCACCATCTTGACGAGCGTCAGCTTATGCAGCGACTAAAAAGAACATAGGATGCGCTTTCACAAATGTGACGAGTTTTCGAACATCATTTCTTCGGATAAAAAAAACGAATCATTTAGCCAATGATAAACAAACAAAACAATCGCATTTGGTTCAAAGGAAAGTCAAGCGTCGACCAGATCGCTAAAACCTACAAACGTCATGGTATGAACGGCAGTGTCCGCCAAATATCTCTCTCCGCTGGCATAACGGTAAATGTAACTGACTACTGAGAAAGTTACAATTGCGTTTTTACAAAAAAAGTGTTCCACAATTCATTTAAGAGAAACAATGGCTCGCGAATTCACTCGAAACGAATCCAATGGATTTCTGTGTTTGGAGTATGTTAGAGGCCAGAGTGTTGATTAAAATATATGAGAATGTGGACGCGTTGAAAGCGACTCTTCATAGAGAGTGGGCAAAGATTCCACAACGGCACGTCTGTACAGCGTGCAACTCGATCATTTCCAGACTGCAGACCATAATCAAAGTAAAAGGAAACCACACCAGACAATGAGTTGAAATTCATTCTATTTGCAATATTTTACGTGAATTTGGAATAAAACTTTCAGAAAATATAGAAATTACGACATTTCGAATCTGTATGTACTGCAGATGCTCTTACAGCATAACGAATAAATTTGTCTAACCTACAAATGGCTTTGGTATTGATATTTTTAAAGCTGCAATGACGCCAAAATACAACAACACCAAAAATGCAACAGAAAAATTAAAGTGGACAAACTTGCTCTTCTTAGAGCATCCATCCCTTTAGAACAATTTTTGAGGTTTATAGAAAATTGTTTTCTGTTTATACTCTCCGCGAATGCTTTAATACTTAGATTAGATACGCAAGACGTAATTATATCTTTACTTAGAACCGAGGAGGAATATTTCTTAACACATTTTCATTTAAATTTATGCGTTCATTTTTATTTTCTATTTTGGGAGATTCTCAAAATGGGTTGGGAGATTTCCAACTGCTTACAATTATGTTTATTCAACGAAATCTTTAATTGCGAATTATACCGTCAATCTCTTTTTTCTCCAAATTTTCTTTTCTTCCTCTCAACTGACATTGGTTGAACTCTAATATTTAGATAAAATTCGATATTTTTTGTATGAAAACTTTTGTCTTTTTGCTTTTTTACAAATTTTTATTTTGTTGTGAAAACTATATTGGACTTTTTGAACAGTAGAATAGCGTGCCAACATTGGAAAATGTTTCTTTTTTAATTCTTTTTTCATAGAAGCAATCACTTATCTTTGTTTTCCAAAACGAAAGTAATAAAGCAGTAGTTGAAAATTAAGTAAATTAAATTAAAATCTGGAATATTTTCTGAAACTCAAATTATATTTTTGCCAAAAACATAGAAACCATTGATATTTTGAAATACTTAAATAAAACATTTAAGGTATAGCCAAGCACTTATTTATTTCAAAATCTTCATTAAGGACATTGCACAAACATTCAACTTAAAATTCATCTGGATTTTCTAATTTCAAATTTTGAAGTATTCTCTTGTATTTTGTTGTACTTCCCTAACTGTTCCTGTGTCCCTGTATTTCCAGGTCAACTCAGAAAACACACAGAACTAATCCACGTAACAATGACGATTTTTAGGCTATACAAAAGCATTGAAGGCTATGCGAAGGAAATAAGGCTCTTGGTTCTGATAGACTACCTAACAAGATGATTAATGGCTCATATATGCCAATGATTCATTTTAAAAATCTTGAATAGAGCATTCAAGAAAAATAAAGTTCCCAAAATACTGGAAAATAACACAGTTTGATCCTTCTATAAAGCATAGAAACCGCTTTCCAGAGGTGGCTGAGCAAGGAACCATACTGATTTCAAAATAAAAAATCTACTATTGATGCTATAGCAGAAGTCAAGGAAATAGCAGACATCGCAAATAAAAGCACAAGACGTAGAGGACAGTTTTGCGCCATGTTGACGTTAGATGTGAAAATCGAATTTACTAGCGTCCCATAGATCAAAATTATTAAGGCTTTAGAAGGTAAAAATAATTCCTCAGAATCTAGTGGAAATAATGAAAGACTACATCCGCGATAGAAATCTACTTATTAAATTTGGATCAAATAAAAAAATAGAGCTGCTCTCAAATGGCACTCCACAAGGCTCGATCCTGCCTATGACATATACTCTAGACAATTTAATAAGAGTTAAAATGCCAAGAGGTACAGGGATTATTGATTTTTGGGAGACATTATGGAGGAATCACGGAAAAAGAAAAAAATCATGGAGAAATTGCTACGGGAACCCAAGAAGGAATTTGGTATATTGTTAAATAAAACACTAGAAGCTGATAAATAGGCAACTAGAAATAAGCGAAGCCGTCCTTCTCAAAGGAAAGTGGAGGCTTCCTTGTAGTATCTGGAAAACCATAATTTGTAATGTAGGCAATAACATTTCATTGCCTCCTTTTCACGCGTAATTACTTCAGGGAGGTCGGTGGCGCTACAGAAGATAGGGTTTCGTGCGTAGTAGTTCCCTATAGACGGAGCCCCCATGTAATTGAGTCACGAATAATAAACTAACGTGGGGTTTACGCAAAATACAACATTTTAACTTTGAAATAAATATTTTAGTGCTGGTCTGGGCTGTTCAGCTACATTTATCTGTCTCGACCGAATTGGATTACTTTGGAATTGTTTGCGCAATGCGCAAGGAACGTGTTTGTATGGTACATATTGAACAACAGTATATCTATATCCATCAGTGTCTGCTAACGGTACTTGACGAGAAAGAAGCAAACAGTATGGGTGGAGGAGGAGGAGCGAGCGCAGCCGGCGGTGGACCTAGAAGGAGGAGTCCAGTCGAAATCGTTAATGGTAGCGTAGTTATAGCTGATGGAGTGTTATGATATTGGGTCCTCTTCCAGAAAATATCATCCTCTTCCAGAAAATAATTCAATTCAAATTTATCAATCTAAAATGATTATTTTATGACACAATGGTGAAATATTTTCAAAGAAATATTGTTATGAATTTATAAAATAACTAAGTCGAATTAACTTTAAACTGTAATATGACAGATGCCAATCAGAAGCTACTGTCTAAGAACAGTGGCATAAGCTTTAAAAATATGTATCAACGCCGGGTTAATAATATATAGTTTTATTATGTATATTAATTAATTATGTTACTTATTTGCCATATTTCATTTTGTTTCATGTTTATATAACTTCTTAGAACAAGAACTTGTATATTTTTTTAAATAGCTAAGTCAGTAATATTGCTTGCAAAAGTTTAAAATTTTTGTTCATCACATTATATTTAACGTACTATAAAGTTTTTATTCATAGCTGTATATAAATTACATCTCTATATGCATGATAGGCAACTTTTATGACGAGTATTATTCGTTGCAGACGTATCCAGGCGCAATACAATCACTTGGATAAAGAATATCGTGAACACGCACTCGGCGCATTGCTTGCTGCTAATACGAGGGGCTCAGGAAAAGTAAGATTTAATTTTTTTTTCTATTCATTTATTTAATCAATTTTTAATGAATTTTGTATAAAGAGTTATAAACACTATTCTAAATAAATTAAATCCCAAGAAATTTATTTTAGATTTTGATAAATAAAAATATTTGTAATCACATTGTTATTGTTTTCCAGCATATCATGATTAGAGAAACAGTGGTTTCTGGGACAGAGAAGTTCCTAAGAATATCTTATTACCAATTTTCTTTATATTATACTAATATCTAATTCAAGGGGTTTTAATAAGTTTTATATATACCTATTTTCGGTAAGATATAATTTTCGCCAGATCGAATTTCTTATTTTTGATCTTTTTTATTTAAATAAAATTTACATTAGTAATACATATAATTTATTGTATAAACAAATTACATATATAAAAACATTATTTAATGTTTAAATAAATACTGTGAATACATTAAATAAAGAACTAAACATAAGAGTTAATAAGAGTACTCTATAAGTGTAAGCATTGGTTTAAATTTTGTAAGGAATGAGATTTAAGCTTCTTCTAATACATATAAATCGCTGAATTAGATTTTCAAGATCGACAATTATGTTTTGGTGTACTGTGAGTAGAATTAACCCCGTGAGGCGCTCATATCCTGTTCTGTTTCACACGTAGCTATTAAGTCGCCTCAACCTTCTAAACGTTCGTTTGGGAGTAACTGTTGAAACAGACTGCAAAATTTTGCAGCATTGTCTGTATATTTCGAGTAGAAATCTGCATCAGATGCGTGAACGGCGGTAGATGGGTTTCAGAAGAATATATACCTTGTGTACCATAACTCATACCCACAGTCAGATGGCAACGATTTTTGATCATTAGAATTCAAGTATAGGGTTTTTTTTTTTATTTATTCGATAGTTTTTTGTCCATTTTGGTTCGACCCGGAATCAGGAGCTGAATGTCAGCTAAGACATCTTCATGAGTCTGGAAGCGTGTTTCTAGCTCAGTGTTCAAATGATCGATGAAAGGAAAGAAAAAATTTCTACGGTAGTGTTCTTCAGCTGACTCTGGCTGGACATTTTGCTGGACGATGAACTTCCAGCCAAACGCGGAATTATTATTTCACCGGAGCTCATTATTTAAGCTTCTTGAAAAATTCGTGAGAATTTTTATTCGTTTATTAGAAATCTTAATGTGGACATTAGTGTAGCTGTACGATTTAGCTAAAACGAAGAAGAGCTAATAGCTAATACAGAAGACCCCTAAAACGTCCATCATTATCTTTCGGCTCCTGTAATCCATGAATTAGCCTGCTCCTGATGACCCCATAGTGAAATCTCCTGCCATACACTTAACAAGTTTTTATGAGCTTTCAATTTGTTTCTGTTGTATTTGGCTATTTTCTTGTTTTATTGGTTCAAGCAATACAACAATTTACTCGCCTTGGAAGATTCTGCTAATACATACCGCTTTATTTTCGCCAAATTTGTGATATTGCGTTAAGACATATTCATCGAAAATTTCAAAGCATTTTTCCAGTTTTTAAGTGGTTTTGTAAACCATAGAGTGACTTGTTTCCCATGACCCATTTCTTTGGTTACAAAGATAATAATAGGCAGTGTTCTTTTCAAAGCATCGGAATATGTCAACCAAGAATGCTTTTTGAGATGAACTATTTTGAAACGTCAAATTTCGTTTACCGGAAACAGGAAACTTAAAATCTTTGTCTGGCACCCAAATATGTTTATACACTTCGTATATACTGCAAAACCAAAACTGGCATTTGAAGTTTCCTCACCCTCCGCAGTGGACGAATTGTCAGCATTTGGGGAGTGGAAGTGGATGGAATTGTTAGCAGATGGACTTGAAATATTTTCTCCACTTGATTCGTCTCTTGTTTTTGTTGTTGACAGATAACCCAAAAGTGATAGGAGGGTTGAATCCTCTAAACCCTGTCCCTTTACCTACGTCCATGTACTAGGACCTGGCCCTTTAGGGTTTACCTATTTTATTTCTACAATGTTTAGCAGTAACCTCTTGTTTACTTGGAAAGCGACACTGCCGTCGACAGTTTTATTTGTCTATTTAAACATTTTGCAATGAGCAATTAAAATATTCATTATTAATTATTTTTGAGTAAGTAATAAGCGAGAGTGGGAGAAAATATTTTTGAGGTGAAAGGTGGATCAAGACAAGGGCATCGGATTTTGAAGAAGTGCTGAAAAATGATCAGTCTGGAATGAATATTGGATGAGAGTATGCATGGCGAATGCCAGGGAATAAATGATAGGGAGAGTAAAAAGGTATGTGGATAGAAGAGGATTGGAGATGAATGTGGAAAAGACAAAAGCAATGGTATGTAAGAAGGGAGGGTGTAATAGTAGAAAGGATGTTTTTGAAATGGAGGTAAAGAAGTGTAAAACACAAAATTGAAAAGGTAAAGAAGTGTGAGTATTTGAGATTTATGCTGTTTCAAAATTCATGTAAAGAACATAATATAATGGTTTCGAAAAAAGCGAGGCGAGCTATGACGAGAATGAGGTTCATTTGGCAAAGAATGTTTGGGGATTCCGTAAAAATGAGGACTATAATTTTGTATGTGTGTGTTAGAAGTTTTGTGATGTATGGGACAGACGTGTGGGCAGTGTGTGAAAGAAATATTTTTGAGAGGGTGCAAGTGAGATGTTTGTAAAGGATCTTATATGGCAGCATGGACAGACACAAGGAGAGAATGTAAGAATATATGGATTGAGGATAGAAAACAGGTGTATGAGAGGATAGGATGGTCGATAGATAGATGGTATGAAAGAAGTAATGGAAGGTAAATGTGTAGTGAAAGAGGTAGAAGAGAGAATGAAAGATGTGGAAAAGCAAGAGAGGAGAGAAAGAATTACGCATAGTAGATATAATGGTAGATAAA